>JADLZN010011236.1:520080-595026 GCA_018155175.1 Sinocyclocheilus anophthalmus
ATATATATATGTCTCTATATATATAGTATATCTATAGAATAATTATACAATATTTTTATTTAAATATATATATATTTTTTTTTAAATGGCTGATCGTTTCGCTAGATAAGACCCTTATTCCTCGGCTAGGATCGTGTAGAGCCCTTTGAATCTGCATTGAAAAACTCGTTTTTTAATCTTCATCCGTTTCGGGCACCATAAAATTCCATATATAAAGAAAAATCCTGGGCAGATTATCAAACAGTCGTACGCACAGAATGTGTGGGGTTTGTGTGTGTAATGAGTGCGTAAGCAGAGTTTCACACAAAATGTGTGATCTACTAACTTGTACTTATATGTAATGTGTGTAAATATAAGGACAAAATATAGAATCTTTTTTACGCACTGTTGATAAATGAGGCCCCTGGAATGTTTTCCTCAAAAAACATATTTTTTTTGCGACTGAAGAAAGAAAGACATGAACATCTTGGATGACATAGGGGTGAGTAACTTATCAGGATTTTTTTTTATTTGTTTTGTCATAAAATTATGAACAAATATAATAAAACACACTTGTGTATGTGTTTGTTTAATAAAATTTAGAGGGTTTTTGTTACATAGAGACAATTTTTTTTATCAATTTAGTTAGTTTTTAATGTTTGGGGGGTGGGTAGGGCACTCTTTTTTTGTTTTAGAACCCCTGCTCGACCCCGGTATGCCTAATTCTGTAAAAATGCAAAATATGCAACAGGGCAAGAGGTTTTAACCACAGTTTTTGTAGCACAATCATGGCTGTTTTGTGGTACCCATGGTTTAACTATAGTAACAATATTTCTTTTTTTTAAACTATGGAATAAACCTGTTTAATTTGCGTAGGGTACAGGGTATACCCAGGGGTTAAGGTGAGTTGGAGCCCATCAGAGAGGAGTTGACTGTCACCTACTGACTGTTGCATATTCTCTATTTTGATTTACTATTAAGTTCTTGTTTGTTATTTTCCAGTTACCCATGTAAGTTTTGTAGTCCTCTGTTATTTTATTATTTATTGCTTGTTAACCATATCACAGTGTTGGCAACTCTTGATTGAACATTGCTGTGTGACACAGGTCCTCACAGAAGGATCATATTTTTTATATTGGTTAAATATAAGAGATGGGGCAACACTTCTTTACATTATGCAAACTTGGCATGTATTAACAATTTTTTTGCCATGTATTTTTCTCTAATTGTTATCACAGGCGAAAACTGCATCAGAGGGGAGGAGGGGGGGAGGACTTTTTGTCCCTCACATTCTGCAGGGAAAACTCCTTTGCAAAGCATATGCACAAAAGATCTCCAGAAAATTCGTTGAACCCTCCTGCCCAATGCGAAGGAAAAAAAAGGACAAGTAGGCCAATTAAAAAAAAATTTAGAAATGATTTGTGGCAGTGATTTTGTTTGTGTGTGTGTTTGTGTGTATGGTATGTGTTGTGGTTTAGTTCTTTTTATTTTGTAATAAGTGGTTTTGCAAAATTTGTTTTTCTGCATTTTTTTGTCTTTCTTGGGGAAAAGATCTGTTATGAAATTTGTTAAATAATACAAATATTTATTTGTTAACCTTAAGGTCTTTGGACTTGCATTTAAATACTGTAATACAGTTCATTGTTAATAACTTTGAAACATATCTATTGTAGCATAACTCTAAAACGTTTAATGTTACACTTACAACAGTAAAGTAAACTACAATACAAGGGAGCACTTTAAATAAGCCCGTGGATGTTAACAAACACTTTGTAACTACACCATAACAATAGGGTACAAGGATCACTTTATAAATTACAGCCACGCCAGATGTTTAAATTTTTATTATAACAAGTGTATTATGATGTTAGATTTATTTGTTATTATCCTGGGAGCAGCTAGGGAAAAGAGAGAAAAAGGTTAATTTGTTTTCCACTGTATTGCACCTCGATGGTACAACGCTGCTGACAAACTCGCTAATGAGATGACCATATGCAATGCTCTTTCATCAGGTCAATTTTCATATGAAATTTCTAATCCAAATCATAGCAGAAACCTCTTAATCAGTTGTTCCCCGCTTTATATTTTTATAATCTCTGAACCCACATAAAAGAACACACCAGTAAATAATATAGATATTTCTTAGTGTAAAAACTGGGGCGAAAAATTTTATAAATACTATGGTGGTTTTTAACTTTACTATAATTACTAAATTATACTATAGTATACTACAGTTTACTGTTTGTATCAATGTCATGTAAGATGTATGTTGTAATAATACAATAAGTACCCAGTATGTAGTGTAAAAATATACTGCATCATATATTTTGTGTTATTACAATAAGGTAACTTCTAAATCATAATAACACAATAGGTCATGCATACCCCGTAATCTTAGAATAGTTACACCTTACTTATGAAATACTAACAGTATAAATGCTTTTAATTTTCCAAGACATTGTACATTGTTTCTGTTTACCTACACGTAAGTACAGCTGTAAGTTATGCTTATGCGGAAAAATTTGATCTGTGTGTCATACATACCACATAATTTCAGAATAGGTGCCCTTTAGTTATAAAATACTTACAGTATAAATGCTTTATATTTTCGCAGGTTATTACCCCCTTATTCCCAAAATGTTGCATATTGTTCCCTTAAAGTAGGTACTGTGGAGGTACTCTGTAGTTACAAATAGGTACGCTGTAAATTCTGTTTAATCACGCGGTACATTGCGAGCTGTAATCTAAAGCGTTACCCAAATAAGCTGTATAAACACAGTTCTCACAGAAGTTTTTTTTTTCTTTTGTTTCTTTTAAAACAGTTGAGTGGAATGAAAAAAATATTTAAATTACATTAATAATTCTTTGACATTCCGTTTTAAAAATAATGTAAACAAATAGAGTAATAAAATACTCCATGTAATAACCTTTTAAATACATTTTGAACTGTTAAATATATTTTAGAATTCTTGTTAAAATTGCAGCTATTTCAGATGTAAAAAAGTAAAAAATAAATAAATCAGTGTTGTCAAATGATTAATCGCAATTAATTGCATCCAAAAAAACAGTTTTTGTTTACATAATATATGTGTGTACTGTCACAGATCAAGCCGGAGACAACAGGTTAGTGAATGAATGGCAGGTTTATTGACAGGAATGGTTAGGCCAGGTGACTGAAGGCATATGATGGGGAGTATCCAATACAAATGACAGTTCAATGAGTCTTAGCTGTGTCCTGATGTATGGTTCCTTTGTAGGTGCTCGGAGGGTTCGGGATCAAGGAGCGGAGGAGAACAACAGATGGAGATCTTCGGGGAACTAGAGGTAAGGATAAAAGGTAATTCAATATTATAGAGAGTCAGGTACGGGGGGTTTCCAGGGAGGGTTGGGGGGGCGTAGTGAATGGTAGACCGGATGGTGAGTGACTGGAAGGAGCGTGCTTTTGAATGGTGACTATATTGCAGATGACAGGTGCGGGGAATCAGAACTCAGGTGAGCATGATCTAGTGTAAGTTGTGGCTGGTAAATGTGGTAATTCGCTGACACTACCCCCTCCACCAGGGTGGCTCCTGACGCCCTCAAGCAGAGACGGGGGCGACCACGGCCTCTGGGTGCAGGACGATTAGAATGGGTCCGATGGAATTCCTCTAGCAGTATAGGGTCAAGAACATCGTTGACGAGGAGATTTAGACATGGCACGTCTGACAGCACCCCCTGTCAGACGTACCTGATGACATCACGGGACATACTGGGCCACCAGTACTGAGCTTGGAGGAGCGAGAGGGTCCGCTGGCTGCCTGGATGTCCAGAGCTCAGTACATTGTGAACTGAGCCCAGAAGGGGTAGTCGTTGAGAGGTGCGAACATACGTTTTCCCTTCTGGGCCTCCAAGCGAAACTGCTTCGGTAAGAGTGGCAGCTTGGATGTCCTTGTCGATATTCCACACAATGGGACTAACAATCAGGGCTGGAGGGAGAATTGGCTCAGGTTCTGAGGTTGAATCTGGGGAATGTATCCGTGACAATGCGTTCACCTTACAGTTACGATTGCCAGGCCGGTAGGTGATGGTGAAGTGAAACCTGGTGAAGAAAAGCACCCAGCGGGCTTGACGGAGATTGAGTCTTTTTGCATCTCTGAGATATTGAAGGTTTTTGTGATCCATAACAACTGTAAAGGGATGATTAGCTCCCTCCAGCCAGCCACTCTTCCAGGGTCAGTTTGATAGCTAGTAGCTCTCTGTTACCAGTATCATAGTTTTGCTCCGCTGGGGTCAGTTTCTTGGAGTAGTATGCGCAAGGTTGGAGGCGTGGAGGCTCGCCACACAGTTGTAACAACACGGTCCCAAGCCCGGTGGAAGATGCGTCCACTTCCACCACAAATAGTGCCTGAGGATCAGGATGATGAAGGATAGGGGCCATGCTGAAGGTGGTCTTGAGCTGTTCGAAGGCTTCGTGGGCGTTGGAGTTCCAGGACAGGGACTTGGGCTTACCTCAGAGCAAAGAGGTTAATGGGGCTGAGTGCAGACTGAAATCCTTAAATGAAACAACAATATAAGTTTGCAAATTCTCGGAAGCTCTGGAGCTCCTTTACTGACTGGGGACGGGTCTACTCCGTAATGGCCTTTACTTTCCCCTGGTCCATTTGAATTCCCTCTTGGCCGAAGACATACCTGAGGAACTGCACGGTGGGGTGATGGAACTTGCACTTCTCCAGCTTCAGGTAGAGGTGGTGTTGGCGAAGCTTCCTGAGGACCTGCTTCACGTGACGGCGATGGTCGGCCATGTTCCGGTAGTAGATGAGTATATCATCGATGTAGACAATTACAAAGTCATTGAGGAACTCCTGGAACACCTCATTCATGAATCCCTGGAAGACGGACAGAGCGTTGGAAAGACCATACGGCATAATGAGGTATTAGTAGTGGCCAGATGGGGTAATGAAGGCCGTCTTCCATTTATCATCTTCCCGGATTCTAACGAGGGTGTAGGCACTCCGCAGGACCAGCTTGGAGAAGATGCGCGCCCCACGGAGTTCCTCGAGAGTGGCTGGGACCAGGGGAAGAGGATAGGGATGCTTCACAGTCTGGGAGTTTAGCACTTGGTAATCTATACATGGCCTCAAGCCCCTGTCCATTTTGCCCACGAAGAAGAAACTGGAAGCGACCGGTGATGTGGAAGGACGAATGAAACCCTGGGAAAGAGCCTACTGGATGTATTTCTCCATAGCCATGCGCTCTGGGATGGACAGGGAGTACACTCGACCCTTGGGGAGTTTAGCTCCAGGCAGCAAGTCGATAGCACAGTCCCATGGCCGATGAGGTGGTAGGTGAGCGGCAGCCTGCTTACTGAAAACATCCTGGAACGCCTCATAATCAGATGGGACGGTGGGTGTTTCCAATGGCTCGGGACTTTCAATGCGAGAGGAAGCTATCTGAGCTGTGCGAGGAGTTTGGGAAGGCTTGGGTAGGGCTGAGATGCAGTGCTGATGGCAAAACTCACTCCAGCGAGTTACCTCACACGAGTCCCATCTGGTTTCTGAAGAATGTAGGATGAGCCAGGGGCGTCCCAGGATGACATCCACCGTGGGTCCCTCCAGTACCAGAAAGGTGATTTCCTCTTCATGCAGGTTGCCAATCTTGAGCCTCAGCGGCGGAGCTCTGAATTTAACCCGCCCACACCCTATCGGTTTTCCTTGGATGGTTTTGACTTTGAGCTCCCGGGCTTGGCATGTACAGGGCAAGTGAAGACATTTTAGTAAGTCCTGCAAGATAAAATTGCCAGAGGAGCCCGAGTCGGCGAGGGCAGGGACTGTAATAGAATGATCTGGAGTGAGGAGTTGCACTGATAGCATGAAAAGTGTGGAGATTTCAGGTTCGAATTGAAGGGTACTCACCGCTGGATGTGGGGCTCGGACAGGGCAGGTCCCGATATAATGGTCCGTGGCAGCACAATAGAGGCAGACTCCTGCCGCAATGCGGCGAACATGTTCAGAGGGAGTGAGCCGTGTGGAGTCCACCTGCATGGGCTCTGGTACTGGGGAACTGACTGTGGGTGCTGCAGTCTGGTGGGCAGCTTCAGGAGTGTGGCAGGCTGACATGCGCTGGGCGATACGGTTGGCTCTTAACATGAAGTTCTCCAATCCAATACTGTCATCATAAATCGCCATCTGAACACGGATTCGGGGATCCAATCCCTGTCAATAAGTGCTGAGAAGAGCTGCCTCGTTCCATCCGCTGGACGCCGCCAGCGTTCGGAATTGCAGAGTGTAATTGTGAATGGGAGTGGCACCCTGGCGCAGCCGCAGTACGTAGCCAAACACTTCCTTGAAATGGTTAGTAAACGCTTCATAGGAATTAATTATGAGACTATTAGCGTTCCATATTGATTTTGCCCACATTAATTCTCTGCCAGCAAGGCGAGAAATCAAAAATATTACCTTGGTACGCTCGGTCAAGAATTTCTGCGGCTGCATTTCGATAAATAGTGCTACCTGAATGAGAAAGCCGCCACACTCAGCTGCGTCACCCGCATAGGAAGGAGGCATGGCCATGGGACTGACAGAGGCAGATTGAGGAGTTGGTGCTGGTGTTAGAGTGGTACGGAGCACATTCACCAGCTCCTCGAGGACTTCCGCTAGAGTGGGAGATCGGGGATCCATGGAGGTAACTGTTATGGTCCGGTCTTCTGTCACAGATCAAGCCGGAGACAACAGGTTAGTGAATGAATGGCAGGTTTATTGACAGGAATGGTTTAGGCAGAGTGACTGAAGCAATGACTGGTGAGTATCCAATACGAATGCCAGTTCAATGAGTCTTAGCTGTGTCCTGATGTATGGTTCCTTTGTAGGTCACCTTTTCAACTTTATTTATATAGCGCTTTTAACAATACAGATTGTGTCAAAGCAACTGAACAGCATTAATTAGGAAAATAGTGTCAATAATGCAAAGTGACAATAATAAACAATCCTTTTTCAGTTAAAGGCAGTTCATCATAGAACTTAGTGAGTCATAATCCAGCCCAGTTCAGTTTAAATGTACTTTGCAATCCTTGCAATCAAGTCAAACGATAATAGTGGAAATTAAGTGTCCCCAACTAAGCAAGCTAGAGGCGACAGCGGCAAGGAACCAAAACTCCATCGGTGACAGAATGGAGAAAAAACCTTGGGAGAAACCAGGCTCAGTTCGGGGGGCCAGTTCTCCTCTGACCAGGCAAACCAGCAGTTGATCCATGCTGCAGCGATGTTAGATTGTGCAGAGGACTCGTCTGGTTCTTGTGGTCTTGTCCCGGTGGTCGTCTGATACAAGGTCTTTACAGGGGATCTGTATCTGGGGCTCATCTAGTTGTCCTGGTCTCCGCTGTCTTTCAGGGCCGTGGAGGTCCTTTCTAGGTGCTGATTCACCATCTGGTCTGAATACGTACTGGATCCGGGTGACTGCAGTGACCATCTGATCTGGATACAGACTGGATCTGGTAGCAACGGTGACCTCGGAATAAGAGAGAAAACAGACTAATATTAGCATAGATGCCATTCTTCTAGTGATGTAGCAAGTACATTGGGTGTTATGGGAAGTTTTCCCGGTTCCGGTTGACCTAATTAATTAATGCAGCCTAAAAATCCTTTTAACGGATTTGAATATTAGGAATGTGTTAGTGTGTTATGTGTAAGCAGGTTAAAGAGATGGGTCTTTAATCAAATTTAAACTGACAGAGTGTGTCTGCCACCCGAACAATGTTAGGTAGATTATTCCAGAATTTGGGCGCTAAATAGTCAAGTCAAGTATATTTGTACAGCGCTTTTCACAATACAAATCATTGCACGCAAGTTTGTGAGAGCCACACTAAGTTTCTACAATTTTTAGTGGTAGCTTATCAGTGGTGACTTTCAGTTTATGTACATATGGCAGAAATTTATGGAAAAATCTATTTAAGACTTAATAAAACAGACGATGAATAATATTACAGCAATTATTATATGATGCAATCAAACTTATAGCAAAATGTGGTAGTTCTGTATGTTGTTTCCGGGTTGGCATCATCTGAGGTCCTCTGAAGGGTTGGCATCATCTCTTCTCAGGTATTCTGGACCTAGACTGAAGCTTGTGTAAATCCCCCCTTTTTTAGTTACGGCAAAAACAGAGAAACAAATATAGACATAATTAGCATAGCTGCTGTTTCAACCAAGCAACATTGTTTTTTTTAACCCAAGCTAAAGAATAATAATGGGCATTTGATCAGATATAACTGCAGTAAAAGATTATGAGATGCATTATTTGTATGCTTGGCCAAAGAGATGTGTCTTTTATCCTTGTTCAGGATACAAGATGGCGCCGACGCTGATGGCTGCCTCCGTGGCGTTCTCTGCAGTTGTTTTTATGTTTTTGTTAGTTTGTCCTGTCTTTACTTATATCCCTGCAATCAATTTCACCAAAGATGAATTGCTTGACATTCTGAAGTACACACCACCCGATATTTCACAGTTTTTTCGATTATTCTGATGTTTTGCTGGACAGTGTAGTCGGGGGAGCTGCGTCGCTGATCAAGGGCTTCAGGACGCGCAGACGGGGGAAGCGAGCCGGCGAGCTCGTGAAGCTCAGACAGCGCGGATTCAGGACGCCGTTGCTGAGCATCCATCTGGCCAACCTCCGCTCTCTACCCAACAAAACAGACAAACTCATTCTGCTCTCCCGGACAAATAAAGATTTTTCAAACTCTGCTGCTCTGTGATTCACGGAAACCTGGCTGAAAGACGCCATTCCGGACAGCATGTTGAGTCTGCCGGGCTTTCAGCTGTTCAGAGCGGGCCGCGGCGCAGAATCAATGGGGAAATCGCTCGGCGGCGGGACATGCTTTTACATTATTGAGAGGTGGTGTACAGATGTAACTGGGTTAAAGAAGATGTGCTGTTCAGATCTAAAAGTGCTCTTCATTAACTGTAAGCCTTCTATTGGGCGGGAGTTTCGGCTCGTCATTCTAGTCCAGTGTCTACTTCCTCCCAGCCAGTGAGTCGCTTACAGGAAACGCGCTGACTATGATCACCCGGACACAGATAAACAACACCCGGAATCTGTTTTAATCTTCTCGGGGACTTAATAAAGCCAATCTCTCCCGGAACTGCCAAAATAAGACAGTCACATCACATGTCCCACCAAGAGACAAAGGAATATAGGGATCACTGTAAACCACAAAAAGACATGCATCTCACTCTGTTACACGAGCCTTTGGGCTCTCTGATCTGTTTAGTTATCTAATCTCGACCTACAGGCAAAGAAACTGAAACGCAGCTAAAAACCGGATATTAAGGACCGTTAAAAGAGGAGACACTAATGAAGCAGAGCGGATTAAAGCGCGTTTGACCTAACTGATTGGGAGCGTGGTTTTTGAATCTGATGCCACCGATTGGACAAGCTCATCAGAGACGTAAACCTTTATATCAATTTCTGTTGAAGATATGTGCATCTACCGGATCATAATACCAACTAACGAAACCATGGTGTCACTGCCCAAAATCAGAACAAGCTCGTCAGGCCAAAGAAGTGTTACGGAGGTTGATAATGTTTGTTCTTCTAAAACAGGTAATACCACACTGGAAGAAAAAGGGAGATCGAGGGGCAAAGAGGAATTATCTGAAAAAAAATATAAGATTCAATGCCTACGGATCCAGCATCAGTGTGGAAATGTCTGAAAGAAATCACCAATTACAAGACATGATCCCCCAGGACTGTGGAGAATCAACACCTGGCAGATGATTTGAACGAGTTCTACTGCAGGTTTGAAAGACACCCCACACCCGCCCTGAACACGTCTCCACACAACCATTTACACCTCCAGCAACCCCCCTCCCCCCACACCTGCAATTCAGCTCAGCGAAGACGAGGTGCGCCAGGTCATCCGGAAGCAGAAAAGGAAAAAAGCAAAAAAGGCCCAGATTGTGTTACACCAGCCTATCTGAAATCCTGTCCTGACCAGCTGGCCCCCATCTTCACAAAGATCTTCAACAGATCACTGCTGTGCAAAGTTCCCTGCTGCTTCAAAAGCTCCACCATCATCCCCATCCCAAAGAAACCCAAAATTACTAGACTTAATGACTACAGACCTGTGGCTATAACGTCTGTGGTCATGAAGTCTTTTAAAAAAACTGGTGCTGGCCCACCTGATGGACATCACTGGACCCTTGCTGGATCCTATTCAGTTTGCCTACAGAGCAAACAGGTCTGTGGACGATGCAGTAAACAGGGGACTGCATTATGTTCTGCAACATCAAGACAGACCAGGGACTTATGTGAGGATCCTGTTGTGGACTTCAGCTCGGCCTTTAACACTATCAGCCCAAACCTCCTCCTGCCCAAACTAAATCAGCTCTCCGTGCCCACCTCCGTCTATCAGTGGATCAACAGCTTCCTGACAAACAGACAGCAGCTAGTGAGGCTGAGAAAATACACATCCAGCACCCGTACGATCAGAACTGGAGCTCCTCAGGGTTGTGTTCTCTCTCCACTGCTTTTCTCCCTGTACACCAATGACTGCACTTCTAAAGACCCCTTTGTCAAGCTCCTGAAGTTTGCAGATGATACCACACTCATCGGCCTCATTCAGGAGGGTGACGAGTCTGCTTACAGACAGGAGGTCGAGCAACTGGCTGTCTGATGCAGTCTCAACAACATGGAGCTCAACACGCTCAAAACAGTGATCGTGGACTTCAGGAGGAACCCCCATGCACTCCCCCCACTCACCATCACGGACAGCACTGTAAAAACAGTGGAGTCATTCAGGTTCCTGGGAACCACAATCTCTCAGGACCTGAAGTGGGACACCCACATTGACTCCATTGTGAAAAAGGCACAGCAGAGGTTGTACTTCCTTCGCCAAACTGAGGAAATTCAACCTGCCACAGAAGCTGCTGAAACAGTTCTACTCCGCCATTATTGAATATGTCCTCTGCACTTCAATAACTGTCTAGTTCAGCTCAGCTACCAAATCTGAACTCAGAAGACTACAGAGGGTAGTCCGGACTGCTGAGCGAATCAATGGTACAACCCTCCCTTCTCTCCAAGAACTGTATTCGTCCAGAGTGAGCAAAAGGGCTGGTAGAATCACTCTGGACCCCTCACATCCCGCACACTCCCTCTTTGAACTGTTGCCAACTGGTCGACGCTACAGAGCACTGAGCACCAAAACAGCCAGACATAGGAAAAGTTTCTTCCCTCAGGCCATCCATCTCACGAACACTTGACAATAACCATGGAACACACACTATTAATTCACTCATACACTTATTTATCTAAAACACACACTCAGTCTACATTTCAATTTGCACATAATATACAGTACCTGTACATACAAAAAAAATGTCTATTGTAATATACCTGCACACACAACTGTCAATTTATATATTTTTATCCTTACTTGTTCTATTTTTTTATTATATGTGTTTTTTGTTCTGTCACTGTCATTCGGTTACAATGTGGAAGCTTCTGTCACGGAAAACAAATCCTGTCTATGTAAACCTCCCTGGGCAATAAGCATTTGATTATGATGTAATCTAGATTTAAATAGAGAGAGTGTGTCTGAACCCCGAACTTTATCAGGAAGGCTATTACAGAGTTTGGGAGCCAAATGTAAAAAGCTTTACCTCCTTTAGTGGACGTTGCTATCCTAGGTACTACCAAAAGTCCAGAGTTTGCGACCTTAGGGAGCGTGATGGATTGAACCGTGGTAGAAGACTAATTAGGTATGCAGGAGCTAAACCATTAAGGGCCTTATAGGCAAGTAATAATATTTTGTAACTGATACGGAACTTAATAGGTAGCCAGTGCCGAGACTGTAAAATTGGGGTAATATGATCAAATTTTCTTGACCTGGTAAGGACTCTAGCCACTGCATTTTGGATTACCTTTAGCTTGTTTATTGAAGATGCAGGACACCCAGCTAGCAGTGCATTACAATAGTCAAGTCTAGAAGTCATGAATGCATGAACTAACTTTTCTGCATCAGAAACAGGTAACATATTTCGTAAACTTGGCAATGTTTAAGATGGAAGAATGCTGTTTTTGTAACGTGTGAAATATGATTTTCAAAAGACAAGTTTGCTATCTAATATAACACCCAGATTTGACTGTAGAGGAAGTAACCGTACACTCGTCTAGTTGCAAATTGTAATCCAAAATATTCTGTGTACTGCTTTTTGGTCCAATAACTAATATCTCTGTCTTATCCGAATTTAACAGGAGAAAATTATTGGTCATCCAATCTTTACATTATTAACACTCTGTTAGCTTAGATAATTCAAAAGTTTCATCTGGTCTTGTTAAAATATATATAGTTGAGTATCATCAGCATAAAAGTGGAAACTAATCCCGTATTTTCTAATAATGTTGCCAAGGGGCAACATGTATATCGAAAATAGCAGAGGACCTAGGACAGATCCTTGTGGCACTCCATATTTTACTGGTTATAATTGAGATGACTTCCCATTTAAATGAAAAAGGTGGTAGCGATTGGACAGGTAGGATCTAAACAATCTTAAAACCTGCCCTTGAATACCTGTATAGTTATGTAATCGATCTATGAGTATGTCATGATCTATAGTGTCGAATGCAGCACTAAGAACAAGTAAAACTAGCAATGAGATGCAGCCTTGCAAGAAGCAAGTCATTTGTAATTTTAAAAAGTGCAGTTTCTGTGCTATGGTGGGTCCTGAAACCTGACTGAAATTCTTCATTGAGATAATTTTTTTTGCAGGAAGGAGCGCAGTTGAGCAGACAACTTTTTCTAAAATTTTAGACATAAAAGGAAGATTTGAGATGGGTCTGTAATTTGCCAGTTCACTAGGATCTAGTTGTGGTTTCTTAACAAGAGGCTTAATAACCGCCAGCTTGAATGGTTTTGGGACGTGACCTAAAGACAACGACGAGTTAATAATATTGAGAAGCGGTTCTTCTGCTACAGGTAACAAGTCTTTCAGTAATTTAGTGGGTACAGGATCTAACAGGCATGTTGTTGGTTTAGAGTTTATTTAGCTCTTCCTGTCCTATAGTTGTAAAGCACTGCAGTTTATCTTTTGGTGCAATGAATGAAGCTGAAGTATTATACACTCTGTAGAATCTACATTTGTTATTGTATTTCTGATGTTATCTATTTTATCAGCGAAGAAATTCATAAAGTCATTACTATTAAACTGAGGGAATATTTAGATCGGGTGGCGTCTGGTTATTTGTTAATCTAGCCACTGTGCTAAATAAAAACCTTGGATTGTTTTGGTTATTTTCTATGAGTTTGTGGATATGCTCTGCCCTGGCAGCTTTTAGAGCCTGTCTATAGCTGGACATACTGTTTTTCCAAGCAATTCTAAAAACTTCCAAGTTAGTTTTTCTCCATTTGCGCTCAAGACTACGAGTTTTTTTCTTGAGAGAATGGGTATTACTGTTGTACCATGGCGCAGTACGTTTTTCTCTAACCTTTTTCAATTTGGTGCGCAGAGAGTTCGGGATCCAGGAGCAGAGGAGAACAATGGATGGCTATCTTTGCGGAAATAGCGGTAAGGCTAAACAGGTAAATAACATATAGAGAGTCAGGTAAGGTTCAGTGTAGTGAAAGGTAGACCAGACAGTGAGTGACTGGAAGGAGCGTGCTTTTGAATGGTGACATGATTGCAGTTGACAGGTGCGGGAAATCAGAACTCAGGTGAGCGTGATCTGGTGTAAGTTGTGGCTGGTGATTGAGGTGATTCGCTAACATGTACTGTGTATATTTATTATGTACAATAAATAACCACACACATGGCATGTACATATTTATGATTTTTGTGTAAATAAAATATGAGATTATATATAATTACAAAATTATATTTGAAAATATTGTTAAAACAAATTATATTTAATATAAAAAACACATACTGTATGTTCCATCTTTATTTGCTCCTCTAACTTTAGCACTTTCTATTCTATTTTAATTCTACTTTATCTATTTATCTTATTTTTTATTTAAAAGAGACATCAAAAGTGGTATATATAATCTTGCAGCTGTCTAGTAGAGATGCAGATTAGCAGAATGAGTCTTTCTGTTAAAGAGAGACAATGACATTTGTCTGAAGGCCTCTGTTTGTAATGCGGTGGCCATGGTCACCTAGCTGCATCTTGTCCAGTATAAGCCAGCGCTCGTCAGTAGTGAGGGGAATTCTGGCGAGCGGAACCTCAATTTCCCCAGTTCAAGGATCTCGTACTCTCTTGCCAGTGACAGTCATTAGGAATGGTACTTCCTTTAAAGGTTCAGCACTTACTGATTCGGGAGCAGAAGGGAATTTTATGGATAAAGATTGGGCTCATGAGAGGGGTCTTCCCATCTACTCTCTTAATCCCCCCATCATCGCTCATTCACTGGATGGTCGCAAGCGCATGACTATTTCATCAATAACTGGTCCGGTCAGTGTAGTTACTTCTGGGAACCACCGGGAACTCTATCTAATTAAATCCCCTGTTGCTCCCTTAGTGTTTGGCGTCCTTAGCTTTCTTTACATGGTCCCCTCATTAACTGGGCAGATAGTTCCATTTCTAATTGGAGTTAATTTTGTCATGCGCACTGCCTTGTTTCTGCTCCTTCTTCTGTTTGTCCTTCTTTGTTTCAGGAATAAGAGCTCGATCTGTCCCGGGTTCCTGTCATGTACCATGATTGCGGGCGGTCTTCAGCAGGTCCTGAGCTGCATCTCTTCCACAACATTGACCGTATGATTGTTCCATCGATCTCTTCCCAGGCACATCTCCGCCTCCTGGTCGTCTTTTCTCCTTGTCCGCACCTGAGCGGGCACCTGAGTCTCTGGCCGCTGGTATCATCCATCCCTCCTCTTCTCCAGCAGGTGCGGGGTTCTTTTTTGTGAAGAAGAAAGATAACATATAGAGAGTCAGGTAAGGTTCAATGTAGTGAACGGTAGATCAGACAGTGAGTGACTGGAAGGAGCGTGCTTTTGAATGGTGACATGATTGCAGTTGACGGCGATTGATATCGGCGATTCAATTGTCCCCTTTGACAGCTTTGACTTCCACCCAGGTTAAATTCACCTGGTCTGTAGCGGCTCAGAGTGCTTTAGATGAACTTAAACGCAGATTTATTTTTGCCCCAATTCTCATTACACCCGATCCCGCTCAGCAGTTTGTGGTGGAGGTTGATGTGTTGGAGGTGGGGGTTGGGGCAGTTATTTTCCAAATATCCCCTCAAGATGATAAGTTACATACATTTGCTTATTTTTCTCACCGTTTGTCTCCTGCAAAAACGAAACTATGAATGGCAATCGAGAGTTGCTGGTGGTACGATTGGCTCTGGGGGAGTGGCGTCACTGGTTGGAGGGGATGACTATTCCTTTTTTGGTGTGGACTGACCATAGGAACTTGGAGTACATTCGGTTGGCTAAACGACTGAATGCCAGACAGGCTTGTAGGGCATTATTTTTTGGGCGCTTCGTCTTCGTGTTATCATACAGGCCGGGCTCCAAAAATGGTAAACCTGATGCTTTGTCGTGGTGCTTCGTTCCCTCGGTTGACACACCTCCTCCTGACACTATTTTGCCTCAGGGCTGTGTGGTGGGTGCGGTCACTTGGGGAATTGATGATCGCACCAGACCAGCCCTGGCTGGAGTAGAAGTTCCCCGGAGGTGCTTTTTGTTCCCGATTCGGTCCGTGCTGCCATCCTCCAGTGGGGTCATTCTTCCAAACTCACTTGCCATCCGGGAGTGAGGAGGTCATTGGCTCCCATTCGCCAGAGCTTTTGGTGGCCTGCCATGACGGAGGACATCCGTTGGTTCGGGGGTGCTTGCTCGGTCAGTGCTCAAAATAAATCTTCTAATTTACCATCCGCTGGTCTGTTACATCCTCTTCCTATCCCTTCCCGCCCCTGGTCACATATTACCTTGGATTTTTGTCGGGTTTGCCAGTCCGAGCAGGTAAACCAGGATCTTGGTCGGATGCTCTGATGCTTGGCTTCCCACAACCACTCTACCGGGAGTCAGCAGCTAACATGGGCTGAGTATGCTCATAATTCATTGTCGGTGTCTTCGACTGAGCTCTCCCCATTCATGTGTTGCCTGGGTTATCAGCTTCCTTTGTTTTCTTCCCAGGGTCCCGAAGCGGCCGTTCCCTCTGCCCAGGCTTTTATTCAGCGCTGCCTTCATACCTGGAGGAGGGCCAGGGAGGTGCTGATCGACGCGGACCATAACTGGAGGATGACTGAAAGAAATGTTTGCAGGCAATGGGTTTGGCTTTCCACTAAGGACCTGCTGCTTCTAGTCCCGGCTAGATTCATTGGGCTATATCCCATTGTTAAAGTCATCAGTCCAGCGGCGGTCCAACTTCGGTTACCCTATCCTTTCCGTCGTGTGCACCCTGTTTTTCATGTTTCTAAAATTAAACCTATCTTGCATTCTCCCTATGTTCCTTCTGTGTCTTCCTCTGTTCCTCCTCCTCCCCTGATGATTTAGGGGGCTCCTGCCTTCATTGTCAGGAAAATGCTTGATTCCAGATGCCATGGATGGGGATTTCAATATCTTGTTGACTGGGAGGGTTACGGTCCGGATTAGAGATGTTGGGTCCCGGCTCGGGATATTCTGGACCCCTCACTTATCGAGGCTTTCCTTCGCCAACAATCCTCTCAGCCCTTGAGTGTGCCAGGAGGGGGTGTACTGTCAGGACTCGGGTTTTAGCTCTTTGTTTTTGTTTTGTTCTTTCACGTCTGTTCACGCACAGCTGATGGTGTGTTATAATTAGCGTGATTGCTCGTTACAGCACACCTGTTTTCTTTTATTGCTTGATTTCTCTCCTATATCTATTTTGTTTCCTTCCTTGTTTTGCCACACTTGCCAGTGTGTTCTGTTTCTTTGCCACTCTTTAGTCTGTTTCTTTTGCTTATTTAGTTAACTTGGTATACAAACATGTTTTTTTAAATAAAATTATAAAATAAAATGCACCACATTATCCTTTTAACATTATTTTGCTTTCCATTCGAAACACATGTTAATTTAAGAGAAGACCACAGTATGAAGATTTTCTTGTAGAATTTAAACTCTGACTGGAAGCGCATTATCATCCTCTATCTTCCCTGTGACCTTGACCGAGAGATAATGAAGTGAAAAGATACGATTAGAAGTCCTTGCTGGGTCCTTAAAGAACTCTGCGTCTTCCTACCATTACCTTAACCAGGCGTGGGTAGACTGAAGCCTTGGTCTTCAGAATTACGACATAACTAAGGAACAGCAGACCAACAAATATATCTTTATATTTACTGAAAAAACAAAAGCAGAATCTTAAACTTTTTTTCTGTGAATAGAGACAGTTTGGAACGTGAGCATGAGAGAAACACACTCCAAAATACTGAATTGGGAAAATACAAAATTTTACTTGACTTGTTACAACAAAGACATGTTTAACATCATATTCTCTTTTTCACTGCCACATCTCTTTCTCTCTCTCATTCTCTCTGCCTGAGTGAATTTATTACCGCCTTGAGTAGACATCTAATGCTTCAGTGCATCTGCCTTGTACATGTGACAGAATCGTTTTCAACACTGCATCAAGACTGACAGTAGTTTAACCACTGTTGTGGGGAATGTGTCGTTCTCTAAGTAGGTGAAGGATTGATTTTTTTTTCTCTTGCAAGTTTATATACTAATTTAAAGGTGAGAATCCTTTATGACAATTCACACTAGATGATGTGATGATGAAGGTGATGATGACTACAAATAATACTGTACTGTCTGTGCTTCCATTTTTTATGAAGGGCTATTTGATTGTCACTTCTGCACAAACAAAAATAAAACAAATCCATCAATAAATAATACACTTAATTAGTTCAATAATATAATAGCCCATGAGAAGAAAAAATATAATTTTTTTATTTACAACTTAACTTTACAACCCTTCTCTTATTTCGAATCTCTTATTTTCATACACTTTGTCTCAGGGGTGTAGCAGCCATTTTAAAAGTGTGTGTGTGTGTGTGTGTTGGGTGGGGGGGGGCAGCTGTCAGGTGACGTGACCCTCAACGGCCAAACAAATTATGTACATAATGTACAAAGTAAGTACATTCATGTTCATATAATAAATTCTGTATAGCTAGAATACCAATTGCCGTACGTGTTTAGAGCACCCTAATGGCAATTTTGGGAACATGACATGATATCTTACAGGAAGCAAAACAGCTTACAGGGACCTTTTTGTGATATCATACTCAAAAACCCTAACTCTAACCTTAATTTAAAAATAACGGGGACTTTGAGACCACTATCGACATCTATACTTTATTTTTATGAAATAAAGATATTTTATGCACAATATATCAGTTACACTACACTTAAACAATAACTTTTATCCAATTTCTTAACAGTTGAACAAAAAATGGTCTTTAAATTGTAGTAAACTGTGCTGTGTCTGTTTTGTCTTCTTCTTTCTTTTCTGTGCTGTACTTCATGTTGTTTATGGTGTTAATGTTGATGATATTTGATTTATTGTACAGCACCTTGGTCAACAATTGTTGTTTTTAGTGGTGCTATATAAATAAAGTTGAAGTTGTAGTTCGAATCCACTCATCGCTCAAAACATCAGAGTTTTTGTTCAATGGTGAGTTCTACACACTTGTGAATGCTCTCATTTTAACAGACAAAGCAGGGGCATAGCAGCTGTGGGAGACGGGGGAACATGTGCCCCGCACTTTTAGAAAAAGGTGATTCTGTCCCCAGGGGCGTAAATTTTGTCTAACAGTAGGGGGGGACAATAAACATAAAATTTCTCAAGAGTGATTTTTAAAGGGGACACAAATAATACAGCTAATATTCTACTTGTAAGGATATGTATACACAGAGGAATGGCTTATTACTATTAGTGCAGCAGGGAGACCGTGCCAACTTAGACAACTTCAAGCTGTTGTGGTTGCGCCGCAACAGAGGTCGTGTCTGTTGTAGACATTACTATCCAGCACAGTGTTGCCAAGACCGAGGTTTTCCTGTGGAATTGGGGTACTTTTTCACTGTTGCCGCAAGTTGTTTTTCCTGTCCGCGGGTTGAAGTGACCCCAATAACATGATATTTAGCCCCCCGGAACACGATTTTTACTGGGGGACCCCCTCGAAATGCAGATAGTTTGGGCTAGTTTTGAGTAGCAATTGGGCAGGTTTTGTTATGAAAACCTGGCAACCCTTTCCCTCAAGCAGGTTATTATTGCTAAAATAGCGGGCTCATCAAAATGCTTGTTGGCATCGATTTGTAACTTCAAAAGAAAAATCACATTCCATCCGTGTTTACTGTGAATAAAATAGCCTTGACAGCCTTGGAGTTCCACAACTATTGGCTTTGTTCTCTCTCACGGACTTGTGTGTGTGTGTGGGTGATGTATAAGAGGAAAGCAGGCATTTGGACCAAATTACTGTGAGGCAAGGGAGGGGGAGACTTAAAATGTTTCTAAACTTAAAATGCATTTTTGCCCAGTTTGTGTTGTTTTACTACTTACACAATTATTTAAAGTATAAAACATTGTTATTTACAATGCACAGCGTGGTTTTTAATACTTTTTTTTAGAGGGGACAACCCTCAGATAGGGGGGTCCTGTCCCCCCGACCCCCCCGGGATTTCCGCCTATGTCTGTCCCCCATACTTTGTTTGACCCACTGCCGATATTTCCTCCCGTGTTCTCTGATTTGTTTATTTAGATTTAAGTGAATTAACATTCAGCCAATCACAAGGTGAATCATCTCTTTTGGGCGCATCTAAAATGAGCTTCAAATCTCCTGTTGTGCTCGCGATTTCACTTTGCTCTTTGGGCGGTTTGAGGGTAAAATGCACCCCAGAAAAAAGCACGGGACGATTAAGTCCTTTTGCAAACACTGTAAGTATGTGTTATGTGATGATGACACGAATCACGCAATCAAATTTCTACGTTATTATTTGACCTAACGGGGCATCTGCACTGGATGCGAGCGATGCGATCATGCGATGCGACAAATTAACCCCTTAAGAACGAGGTATGTGACGCGTCACGGATCCAGTGTGTGTTATATGCGTTTCTACTTTTAAATCGCTTTGGATAAAAGCGTCTGCTAAAATGAGTAAATGTAAATATGGACAGCATAACTGATTATTGTGTTCTTTAGTCGTGTTGTGCCGCTCGCATCCGGAGTAGAATTATCCTTTCCCAATAAAGCAAAGTTGTTTTTTGTATTTTGCGCCGAATCCTTATCATATTAATACTTTATCATATTTTAGTACTTTAATTCATTACAGCTATGTTCTTCACTTGAACTGGTCTGTAGGAAAGGCAGGCTGTCACGTCACTGACAGAGAGAGGGGAGGACAGTTGCTCGATCTCTCCAGAATCTATACAGGTGAGATTTGTTGAAGGAAGAGAATTGTCTATTTTAAGGCAGTTTTTTTGTTTTAATTGGGACTATTTGCCAATGTTTTAAGGAATTAAACATTAATATATATTTTGTTATTGTATGTTCAAATTGTTAAATAAAATTGGTTATATAGGTAAAGGCAGTGTGCTCCAATAGTTCCCTTTCATGGGAACTTCGAACTGCATCCTCTAGGGGTCTCTATGGGGAACGCCTCGTCGTGACCCATGTCTGAAGCATACATTGAAAAAACACCAACTCGTTGGCCGGCGACAGCCATGACGTCACTACCGGTGCGACTACAGTATAAATCGGCGCCGGGAGCACACATCATTCTCTTCTTCGTATTCATTGACTGTTCTGTTTGGAGCGTGCATTTTTCCAAGGAAAAGATCTTATGTTGTTTGTTTGTTTGGGCGAGGAGCATGCACGCGATGTCCTCGAGGGGGCAATCTGCGTGCATTGCGAGTTTTTTCCAATGAAAAAGCTCCGTTCTCGTTTGTCTCTCTTTTCAAGTAAAAAGGGGCAGCCATCTGCTTCCCGCGATACAGGACCCGCCGCTGCTGAGGCACGGAAAGGAATGAGCTCATGGGGATCGCAGGTGAATCTGGCTGATGAGTTTGAAAAGAGGGACTTTCCTTCTCCGCGCTCCTCTGGTTGTTGTGGCTAGAACAGCCACTGGAGGATGCAATTGTTCTCTCTTAACATCATCCTGATCCAGGGCCCGTGCTCTGCTGGTTCCAGCCAGACAGAGCCTGACATGGATGCAAGACGAAGCGCTGAGGCTGAGGCCTTCTCATCCTCCTGCCCTGCAGTATGATTGAAGCTCTTAGAGGTTATTGGATCGCGCCACGCAAGACTTGACTTCCATGGAAGGACTACGGAAGTTGCGTCGCGAGGGATCGTCTCGACTCATTTTTATCTTTCTGGGCCAAACCCGCCAGGCTCAGGTAGGCCTTCCTTTTCCTATTCCTGGACTCCATACTGAGAGCGAGACGGAATGGAGAGAGCAGTTTTCCTCACGCATCCATCGGTTTCATCATACCAGTTATGCGAATATCGAGGCGATTTGCGAAAACGGCTATGGAGAATGCCCCCTGTATAAGAGACGCTAGCTAGCTATCTCTCTATGGATGAGACACCGTCTCTCAAAACTCCCTCCTTGCCACCCATGCCTCTTCAAGCTACATCTAAAATGAATGTCAAGGCATACGCAGCAGCAGGTCAGGCTGTGATTACTAGTCTCTCTTCGCTGACCACGATGGCAGGTGCTCCAGGCATACCAGCTTTTTGGGGAAAAAAAAAATCTGCTGAAAGACCTGGATAAAGGCAGGGGCCTTTCTTCTGATGAGATGGCTGAGTTGCGCCGCACCATGGATCTTGCTCTCCGTGCTACTAAGCAGGCTGCCTCTGCCATGGGCAGATCTATGGCGGCGATGGTAGTAACAGAGAGGCAGCTGTGGGTAAACCTGGCAGACATCGGGAAGAAAGAAAGGGGTTTTCTTCTCGACGCCCCGGTTTCGCCCTCTGAACTTTTTGGTACCTTCGTTGAGGCGGTGGTCGAGAAGTTCAGGGAGGTGAAGGCGCGCTTAGCGGCCTTCAAATCCTTCATTCCACGATGGTCCAGGTCTGAGCCCGAACAACCCCGGGGTCCTGGCCCGTCTCGATTTGAGGATCAGAGACGAGCACAGAAGGCTAGTGTCGCGACTCGCGCTCCTCCTCCGCCTGCGGGTAGGAAGTATCGTGGGTCAAAGGGAGGTAGGCAAGACCTGAGGGATGTGATCCAGACAAGGCGTCAGCGCTTTCGTCCGGATCAGAGTAATACTTAGGTATCCACTCTTTCCCTCAGGGGGTGTAACATCTACCCTTTTCTTCCCCTTCCTAATTCCCCTGTAGCCACCATATCTCCACCTGACCGAGGTTAGGTGGAAGCTTCCTGCATAACAGTCTCCTTCTGGACCTATGATGTTTTTGGTTGGTTCTATGGTTAAATCATAGTTACCACCTTACTGAAGGTCCGGTCTAGAGGCTTCTCCGGACAGAGCTCCAACGCGGGAGCCGTGGTGGGTGAGTACGATCCATGTCTAAATAAATGTATATAAATATATATATGTGTGTATCTAATGAGCTGGTGGTTGTGTGTATACCCTTCTGCTAGTTTCTTTGCAGTGTTTTCCGGGACCTGTGTGTTTCTGTTCCTTTTTCTAGGGTAGGTCCTCGGTGGGCACCCCCGCTGCTGGTTCAGAAACCGGGTGCTCGACTTGCAGTGTTTATTTCACTCGTCGAGATATGTCCAGAAGGTAAGTAAAGCCGGGTTTCGGCTTCATACTTCCTGGATCATGCGGCCATAACACAGGCTTCTGCGGGAGCCTTTGTGATTATCAGGCCCCCGGCGCGTCACTGCAAAAATTTCCTGGACGTCCGGGCTGGGGTTACGCTTTCATGCTACCCTGACTGGTCTACCGTATCTGGGTCGCCCTGAGGGTTTTTCCCGATCACCAGGATATCCCATTGAGGCATCACCCCCCTCACCATTGAGGGTTATTGTAAGTATGATGTTTCTTTTGAGCGTTAATCCTCTTTGAGGAGTTGGATTCCTCGCTCCATGGGCTGTCCTCGTGGTAGTATTGAGCAATGCGCCCCTTTTATCAAAGGGTTACCTGGAATGAGCAACGTTATTCCTCTGAATTCAGATTTCTCCTCTCACTTGAGAAGTTTGAGTTCTCTGTTTCTCCAGAGAGCCTGGATCCAGCAGCATCAGGTGAATTAGGCCTTTCCTCTGCCTCCCTGATGCTCTGAGTGTTTGGCTAGATTGCAGTATTCTTACCCCTCTGATTTTTCAATCATGCTGCAGGTTGAGCCCCCTCTCTTTGAGAGCTGGGTTTGTGTTCCCTCAGCCAAGGTAAACTACTGCTAGCGTTCCCGCATTGGAACGCGTGCTGTAGGTCGCGCCCCCTTCTCGACTGAGAATTAGGTTGCTCCCACAGCTAAGTAAATTATTACTAGCTGTTCCAGCTTTGGAACATGCTGCAGGTCGAGCCCCCGTCTCGGATTGAGAACTGAGTGTGTTGCTCCCTCAGCTGAATAACTGCTAGCTGTTCCACCATGGGAACATGCTGTAGGTTGAGCTCCCTCTCCATTGAGAGCTGG
Organism: Sinocyclocheilus anophthalmus; assembly: GCA_018155175.1. Classification (NCBI taxonomy): domain Eukaryota; kingdom Metazoa; phylum Chordata; class Actinopteri; order Cypriniformes; family Cyprinidae; genus Sinocyclocheilus; species Sinocyclocheilus anophthalmus. The sequence goes on from JADLZN010011236.1 coordinate 543,572, forward strand.
ATGTTGCTCCCCCAGCTACAGATTTACTTCTAGCCACTCCAGCATTATAGCCGTAGACATAGCGTCTGGGGATACGCTATTTCTATCTATGGACTGCTCTTTCAGGGTGCCACGAGAACCCCTCGAAAAACGTATCAAGTGTGCACGTTATGTTTTGTCCACTTTTCTAAAATCCACATAGCTGTAAGTGTGCACGTTATGCTTTGCCCACTTTTCTAAAATCCACATAAGTGGTAAGTGTGCACGTTATGCTTTGCCCACTTTTCTAAAAATCCTGTATGGTAAGAGCTACGCGCAAGACTTCGTGCTCTTTTTGAGTGGTTTAAAACCCCTGTTCCGCCTTGGGCACCACTCCTCCTATGTATCCTCTGGAGACCTACTTTAACAGGGTGTTGCTACTAGAGATCTGTTGAGACAGTTCCTTCAGCACATACAAAGAGAAACGTGCGGTAGCCCCTGTTTGACAGGCCAAGACTAGTATGATTCTAGGCTCTTGGTCGTATTCCCTTAAAGGAATCTATTTCTGATTCCACGCCTTGAGCTCTACCCCGGGCCCAGGAATCTGGCCCTAACAGATAAGTATTTTTTTTTTTGGGGGTATGTAGCTTAGGCCTTTGGCCGTAGGAGATGATGTCACTGACAGCCGTCTAACGTCCCCATAGCGACCCCTAGCAATATGTAAGAGTTGGTACTTAGTGCTCCATGGTTCTGGCTTGGCACTCTCTCCTCCGCAATGGTGGCAGTGGGTATACCTTTCCCCTAGCGACCCCTAGAGGACGCGTTCGAAGTTCCCATGAAAGGGGAAGGCTCGAGTTACTTTTATGTAACCATGGTCCCTGATTAGGGAAGCTAGACCACTGCGTCTTCGCTGCGGACCTTTGGGCAAGCTTCAGACGAAGAAGTGAATGATGTGTAGCTCCCGGCGCCGATTTATACTGTAGTTGCACTGGTAGTGACGTCATGGCTGTCGCCAGCCAACGAGTTGGTGTTTTTTCAATGTATGCTTCAGACACGGGTCACGACAAGGCGTTCCCCTTAGCGACCCCTAGAGGACTCAGTGTCTCGTTCCCTACTCAGGGAACCATGGTTACATAAGAAACCTGAGCCTTTTTATCCCCCTGGGGTCTGAGGGGGTTTTGGATCCCTGAAGAAATTTTGACATGCCCTGACATTTGTGCTTTTTTTCAGCATCTGAAAAACATATTAATGGCTTAAGTCTGATTACATTGAATTAGCACAAACTGGCACATAATATGTAATCAGCATGTGTGTACATGTTGGTATTTTTGAGAAAACTATCTTTATGCGTGGTTAGTGAAAAAACAAATAAGTCACTGAAATAAGGCATGAATGCTACCGAATCTTTGTCCTCCGACTTTTGAGAACTGAATGTGGTAGACTAGAGTTTTTGCTACAAAATGATCATCCTGCGCACAATCATTCACAGAAAACAATATATTGATCTAACTTTTTTAAGACATGTTTTGTGTTAGAAAGGCCATATGCGAGGGAGTGACAATGACGATGAACATTTAGTGATACACACCTGAGAGACAAAGGGCCCCTCCCCTAATGGCCCATCAGAAGGGCCTTTCGCACCGCTTTAGTTCCAGAACTAAATGTACATTACTAAAGTACTGGGATGATTTTGCGCGAACTATTTCCCGGTATTATTTAAAGGGTTGCATTCGCACCGAGAGTGTGTACTAAGAAGTGACGTAAGCCGGTCGACAGCATCGTCATTTGTGCGCGGCGTTCAACAACAGAAACAAAGAATAACAACATTAACAACAGGAGGATGGAGGACGCTGTGATCGGAGCTGTGTTTTTGTTGTGTCTCGCGGGTTTCACAATAATGGACATAGAAAGTTGATGTATACGTAAAGCGATTGAAAGAATGGAAAGGAGGACTAAGAATCTCCAACGACAACTGGGAGTGCTACATTTGCTACAAGTGCCTGCACTTCAGCGTCCGTCCATCTATCGCTGTTCTCCATACTTGGGAAATAAGTTGACACAATGTTTACAGTATGTTTACACGGCATTTTAAATCATGGCGGGTGAGGGCGTTTTCATACGCGTTTGGCCAATCAATGTCTACTTACGTCACGATTAGTACCAGTTGTGCTGGCTAGACCCTGCTCTGGAGTAGGAGCTAATTTGTTTCTCGAAAAAGGCAGTCCGGTACTAAAATCGCACCCAGTTCCGGCGGTGCAAAAACGGCAAAAAGTGGGTAGTTCCACAATTAGTTCTGGTACAATGAAAATGTTCCCGTGGTGCGAAAGGCCCTAGTGTGACTGTGACTGTGAGGCAGGTAAGAAAGACTGTGAGGAGAGTAACATAATGGGGGTTTTGATTATTTGTATTTTATTTACAACACAGTAAAATCAAAATATACATAATGAAGGTCAAAGACACATTATTGATCACACTGATCTAAGCAGAGACTTGAACAGCCACGCACCTTTATGCCATTCCTGAAACAGATCCTGTTCAACTTTTGAAACAAGTAAACCATACCTGATATTTCCAATCTGTTTGCTGCTTCTTTCCCTGGATTCAAGGGAAAAAAAAGCAAACAAAACTGGCCCCATCTTCAGTAGTCATGGAGCTTATTTGACCATATTCATGTATAATATCAGCCCAGTGTAATTGAAAAGCTTCTGATGTTAGTACAGCACTCTCAGAGAAAACCAGTTTGAAGTGATCGTTTTCAAGGTATCTGGTCACCAAAAAACAAAACACATCTGTTAGCATGTTGATATCAGGAGCAACTATATTAGTAGCAATCACTAATATTGCCCACTCACAAGTCCTATAATAATAATAATAATACTAAAAAAACATGTTTTTTAGGTATAAACTCAAGCATGTTTTGTATGTATTATACAATACAAAAACATTTTATATCTAAGAAACTACATTAAGCACATTATAAATATCTCCATATATTTGTGAACAGAGTATTTCACAATAAAGATTTGTCTAAAAATCTCTAACATTGTGTTACAGCGTAAACTCATATGACTTTTATATCATATTGTTTTATATTTTATAGAACATTAAAGAAAACATCCTGGTGTCGTGAGACATTTAGATGCAATGAAATAAGCATATTTCAAAATGTTTTACTTGATTTCATACATTTAGTCAGGAATTATAGTTTGGGAAATGTCTAACGTTACAATAACAACTAATGCAAGTTATAAAACATACTTACTCGTCAGAAATTATCTCCTCCGCTGCTCAAGACGCTCGTCGCATTGCGTTCCTCTTCTTCCAGAAATGAAAAGTATCCGAGATGAACTTGATGAATCTTCAGGCTTTATTTACGGAGGTGATGTGGTGTTTACAGGTCCGTGTGTCTCACGTGGATAATTACCATATGAATAGCGCGCACTGCGCGTGGGCATGATCACATTACAGATAATGCTCAGATGGGAAAAACTTGACCTTGCGTTGGTTTCATACGGATTACTTTATCAGAGAATATTTGTTTTCGACATGACTTACTTAATTTAAAAGTAGACTTTCTATAGATATATTTCTCATGTCTGTGTGTGAATTATATGCTGGGTTTCAGTTAATTTTTGTGCAGAAAGTGCACCCTGTTTGTTTTCTTTATTTTACAAAAGCACAACGTTCTGTTGTTATTATGAGTGTATATGTAGGGCAGTGTATTGTGTTGTCCACAAGATGTCGCTCTGACACTGTTGTGTTAGGGCAGATTCAAGTATTTTTAGCGCTATTTGAGCCTTTTGATGTACCGTAGTGTTGATAGGCGTGTAGTGCGCCATCTTTTCTTCAGTTCAATAACACTGTTATCAACACTATAGGTAAGTCACGTTAACAGTAGTGGAAATTTCAATTTAAAATATCTTTGTTGTTATCGCTCTAAAGTTCTGTCTGTTGAGATATTTTGTATTCTAAACTGCTAAAGACCTAAATGCAGAGTAATATGGAGAGTTAAAATGTTTTTTTGTTCTTTCTTTGGAGCGTGATTAATACGGGGTGGCTGATGCAAAGCTATGTATGATAATATAAGCAGCGAGAGATTGTTATTGAATTGAATATGCATTGAAATGTACTTTACTAGTTTAAAACTGTGGCGAGTATCCCGAGTCCAGATTAGCGTCGCCCTGGAAACGCCGCTGCCACACTGATCACCAATGCACAACACCTGTGCGCGATGAGTGGCGCACCTGGAGCTCGTTCCCGCTGGCCTTAAAAGCCAGGAGAAGAGACACCAGCGGGAAGGCTGATGGTATCCGAGATGAACTTGATGAATCTTCAGGCTTTATTTACGGAGGTGATGTGGTGTTTACAGGTCCGTGCGTCTCACGTGGATAATTACCATATGAATAGCGAAAAAATAGAATAGAAGGCGACATTAATGCTTGTTTCTCCTTGTTCACAGACTCCAAAGGCACCCTGGGAGAGGGATCTGCACCACGGCACTTCACCCCACGAGCACCACGCTGAGACGGGCACTGAGCACCATTCATCAGAGTACGTGTGATCAGTGTGTGGGCAATAAATCACCCTCCGGGGCTCTTTCGATCAGTACCGAGTCTGTGTTCTCAATCACCCCGCGACATATGGTGGAGAATGCGGGCATTACAGGTGAATTGAGACACAGACTGGTACCGCCAGGTTGCTATAACGATCTCTGTGCTTCTTCTAGGAGAAACCGCTCTCTTCGCCTGGACATATGGAAGAGGTCATCCGCCGCCTCACGGAGCTCTCGGCCCGCCAGCAGCAGTTTACCGAGCAACTGGCAGCCCGGCAGGAATATACTGACCGGGTCGTGGAACAGCTGCAGGCCAGTGTGGTGGGGCGCCTGCCCCTCCCGGAAGTGCCGGTCAAAGCGCACCAATACCTCGTCCGGTTGACCGAGAACGACGACATCGAGGCTTACTTCCACACATTTGAGGTCATCGCGGCCCGGGAGGGGTGGGTCCAGGAAGAGTGGGCTCGCATCATCGCCCCCTTCCTCACCGGAGAAGCGCAGCGGGCCTATTATGCCCTGAGGGCACCCCGGAATGAACAGTATGACGAGCTCAAAGCCTAAATCCTAGCCCGGGTGGGCCTATCGCTCATGGGGGCGGCGCAACAGTTCTATCAATGGACCTATGATGAACGGCAGCCAGTGAGAGCGCAAGCTGCGCAACTGTCCCGATTGACTGACCTGTGGCTTCTCGCGGGGTCCCCGACCCCGGATCAGGTAGCCGAGAAAGTGCTCATTGATCGACTGCTACGGGCACTGCCCCGCCCGCTGAGGCGCCTGGTCAGTATGCGAAATCCCCAGGACCTCCACAGCCTGATAGAGGCGGTTGAGCTGGCGGCGGCCACGAATGCCCGTGAGGCCGGGGAGAGAGCGGGCCTGGCGCCCCGCAGGGTGATGGAGCAGCGTCCGCTCGAAGGTGCACCGCGACCAGGCAGCAGACCGGCGTTCCCCGACTTTGTGGATGAGCCAATGCCCACGGAACCCCGAGCTCCGACGGCCCGGGCATGGGTGGTGGGGTGTTTCCTGCACCAGGACGGACTTTCCCTGGGCCCCAGCAGGATGGTAAAACTGGAAGGGAAACCCGTACAAGCCTTCTTGGACTCCGGCAGTTCAGTCACCCTCGTGCAACCGTCCCTGGTATGACCCAGGACCGAGCAGAAATCCCAGCTGCCACTGACGTGCGTGCACGGAGACACCCGCTATGTACCGGCCCATACAGTGCGGATTTCAGCGGAGCTGGGACCTGGGATATCGAGGAGGGCATTGTGCCGGATCTCCCTGTGTCTCTGCTCCTGGGACGGGACTGGCCGGGGTTCCAGAAGCTCCTCCTCGGACCCAGGACGCCAGGCCGTACTGCCCGGAACGGGCCACGGGGACCCCGTCGGGGACCGCCCAGCCCAAGGCCGGTATACCTAGCGACGGACAGCGAGAGGGAGGGTGAGTGTCAGCCCGCTAATCTTCCGTCTGTCTACCTTGCTGTGTTTTCCCAGGTTACGACCGGGGGCTCGTTCGGAAGAGAGCAACGCGAGGACGACCGCCTGCGGAACTGCTGGGATCAAGTGCACCGCATTGATGAGGTAGACAGGCTCCCAGGGCCTCACCCCCTCCCTCACTTTGTGATACGTAATGGTCTGCTGTACTGTGTCGCCCACAGACGGGGGGAGGACAAATTCCTCCTGGTAATGCCTACCACCAAGACGGAGACGGTCATGAAGCTGGCACACGGCCACCCAATGGCGGAACACCTAGGAGCCAACAACACCGTCCAACACATCCGGGACCGTTTCCACTGGCCCGGGCTAGAGACGGAAGTAAAAAGGGTTCTGCCATAGCTGTCCCACCTGCCAGCAGACATCTCCGTGCCGTCCTCCCCCCAGCCCGCTCATTCCACTACCCGTCATCGATGTGCCCTTCGAGCGGATCAGGATGGATCTGGTGGGACCGCTGCCGAAGTCTGCCCGGGGACATGAGCACATCCTGGTTATCCTGGACTATACCACCCGGTACCCGGAAGCCATCCCACTTCGAGCGGCCAAAGCCAAGAACATTGCCCGCGAACTGTTCCTGCTGGCCAGCCACGTTGGGATCCCAAAAGAAATCTTGACTTACCTGGGTACCCCCTTCATGTCCCGGGTCATGGAGGACCTCTGTCACCTCCTCAAGGTCCGACAGCTGAGGACGTCGGTCTACCACCCGCAGACGGATGGCCTGGTGGAGCGGTTTAACCAGACGCTCAAACGGATGCTGAAGCGGGTGGTGGCCGAAGATGGGCGTGACTGGGACCTCATGATCCCGTACGTGCTCTTTGGAGTCTGGGAAGTACCACAGGCCTCCACATGCTATAGCACTGGAGGCAAAGTTACAGACGGTAGAGGAGAAGCAAAGAGGAGGTAAGCCCTTCCTGGATCGAGATAGCAAATTAACCCGGCAGTTCATTAGGGGTCTTACCGATGAGGACGTGTACACAAGAATCGCACCAATGGCACCCAGGCTCTTGAGCTTCAGAGAGCTGCAGGCAGAGCTCTGAAATCTATCTAGAGAAACTAAGAAGTTCCAGACACAGAGTAAAGCAAAGAAAACATATGCTCAGGTGCATGTAACATCAGGAGGGGGTGGAAACACCAAAATGGACAGGCCAAAGCACACATCTGAAATATCAGAGTTGACAGAAATGGTTAAGAAGTTAGCTCTCATTCAGGAAGAAGAAATGGCTAAGCTGTCCCAACTAGAGTTGAGAATGACCTCTCCACCCCTTGCCTCCCCATTAACTGTTCAGCCAGCAAAGGGAAAAGCAAGCCAGAGTCCAAGCTTTGTCTGTTACCGGTGTGGAGAGCCAGGGCGCACAGCCAGAGTGTGCCGAGCAGTGCTTCCGGATCCGAGCCTAGCTGAAGCCCAGCAGCCTAAGATACCTGTTGATGGACACATGCACTCTGCTCAACATTTAAACGCTTAGTGCCCATGGCAGCTGGGGAATCCATGGGTACACAGCAAGGGCCCCACCCACCTGTCAAGAGGATTTGCACTGAAGGAGGGGAAACACCCCTAGTGGGTCCCAGGTATGAAGGGGAAGTGGAAGTCAACAACAAGGCATGCACGGCTCACAGATCACCAGCATTACGCACAACTACTGGCAGAGCCACCCAGCTCTACAGAAGCAGAAGCTACAGGCTTCTAAAATACCAACAGAGGGTGCAGCAGGTCAGACCGTGCCCTACCATGGTGTCCTGCACATCGACCTGAAAGTGCTGGGGAAAGAGTTCAAGGCTGTAGCTACCTTCGTTGTTCCTGATTCCGACTATCGCTCTTCAGTCCCTTTGTTGGTGGGAACCAATGTCATTCAAGCCTCCCAAACCCACCTTCAAGCAGCTTATGGCCCGCAGTTTCTGCTCCAGGTCAAAGAGAAGCATCCAGAGTGGTACACAGCTTTACTAAAGGTGGAGAGCGTCAAGCAAAGTGAAATGCATGACGTTGTGGGTCCTGCTGTTTATACTGGTCATACAATACACATCCCTGGTGGGAAAGAGATGGATTTAAGGTGTAGGATTAAAACTGGCCCTCAAAGGAAGACCTATACACCCCTGATAGAAAGCCATCCCTCCTTGCAGCTCCCTCAGGACGTCTTAGTGACCAAGGTGCTTGTGAATGTGAAAAGAGGTTGTGCTCCAGTTAGAGTGATGAATCTTTCCCAGCGAGTCATTACGATCAAACGACATACAAGTCTGGCCAGTGCAGTCCTGGTGGACAAGGTGGTAGAGTTCCCTGATAAAAAGCATGGTGAAGCTGGGAACAGAGGGGCATGTCTCAGTCTGAACCAAGTAGTGACTAGCTGCGGGATTGATCTAAGTGAAGCAGCAGTGGAAAGTGAGGACCAACGTGCTCTACTTAAGGATCTGCTGAACAAGAATGCGTCACTATGGTCACACCACAACAATACAACATGAGATTCCCCTGGTTGACCTGAGGCCCTTCCGAATGCCATACCACAAAATACCCCCCTCCCAGTGGCAAGATGTGAGGCGGTTATTGATGGAGATGGAGACCGCAGGAGTCATTCGCCCCAGTAAAAGTCCATACGCATCCCCTGTGGTGGTTGTGACCAAGAAGGATGGGTCACTCTAATTGTGTATCGACTACAGGAAGCTCAACTCCTGCGGCACCCGAGATGCATTCCCTCTGCCAAGGATAGAGGAGGCTCTAGAGGCTTTAGGACAAGCAAAGTACTTCTCCACCCTTGACCTTACATCTGGATACTGGCAGGTAGAGGTTGCGGAACAAGACAAGCACAAGACAGCATTCAGCACTCCCATGGGGCTGTTTGAGGCCAATAGAATGCCTTTTGGGCTGCAAAACGCACCCTCCACCTTTCAAAGGTTGATGACCTCCTGTTTCAGGAACTTAAATTTCACCCATCTCCTTATTTACCTTGACGATATTATTATTTTCTCTAAGTCCTTTAATGACCATTTAGAGAGGCTCCAGCTGGGTTTCGATAGGCTTTCGGGAGCATGGCTTAAAGCTGAAACCATCCAAGTGCCAGCTTGTGAGGAAAGAAGTGCAGTACTTGGGTCACTTGGTGTCTGCGGAGGGCATCAGGACAGACCCAGAGAAGATCAACAAGGTCAAGGATTGGGAGAGGCCTACTAATCGTAGGGAAGTGCTACAGTTTTTAGGCTTCGCAGGTTACTATAGGAGGTATGTTAAGGACTACTCTAACTTGGCTGCTCCGTTTTACCGCCTTACCTCCGGTGACCCTAGAAAGAAGAAAAGAGGAACCCATAAAAGCCCAGGCCCTGACCAGCCATTTCTGTGGACTGCTGAATGCGAGGAGGCCTTTCAGTCTTTAAAAGAAAAGCTGATAAGTGCACCAGTGCTAGGCTATCCGGACTACAGTCAACCCTTTCTGCTGCAGACCAATGCCTCAGGAATGGGGCTTGGTGCTGTGCTAGTACAGGTCCAGGATGGGGTGGAAAGGGTTATTGCGTATGCGAGCAGAGGCCTGAGCCCACCCGAGACGAGGTATCCGGCACACAAGCTTGAGTTCCTCATTCTCAAGTGGGCCGTGACGGATAAGTTCCATGACCACCTCTACGGACGCAAGTTCTCTGTTCTGACAGACAATAACCCTCTGAAGTATGTAATGACCTCAGCCAAACTCGACGCCACAGGTCAGCGATGGGTTTCTCATCTGTCCATATTTGACTTTGATATCCAGTATCAGAGGGGACAGGATAACTCCAACACTGACGCCCTCTCGCGTATGTCCAATCAGGAGGTGGCGGAGACCCTGCAGTCCTGCCCGCAGCAGTTGAGGACTGGTAGACCGAGACATGAGGAGGCACAAACCACCCAGGAGCCTGAGGAGGTCTCAGGTGAGGACACAGCTGTTACGGAGGAGCCTGAGTGTGGTCAGCCGCTGGAGACCAGTGAGGTATATATGGATGTGGGGATGGAGGCATTGCCTGCTATGAGCACACAGGAGCTTCGAACGGGGCAGAAGGAAGACCGAGTCATCGGTCCCATCCTCCACTTAAAGAGCAGGAACCACAAACCAAGTCACAGTGAGAGGATGGAGGTGGGCGCCACCGGGGGTCTCCTTTTAAAAGAGTGGAGAAGGTTAGTGGTAAAAAAAGGAATTCTGTATCGCAGTGTCAGAGACTGTCATAAAGGGGTGGTGGAGCAACTAATATTGCCAGAAAAGCTGCGTGAAACAATCAAAACAGTCCTTCACAATGACTCCGGGCATCTGGGATTTGAGAGGACACTGCAGATGATAAGGGAAAGATTTTACTGGCCAAGAATGTTCCAGGAGATCAAGGCTTGGTGCGAACAGTGTGAGAGGTGCTGCCTTAGAAAAACTCCCACAGCCAACATCAGGGCCCCCCTTGTCAGTATCCATACCAGTGCCCCCATGGAGCTGGTCTGTGTGGACTTCTTGACACTGGAGAAGTCCAAAGGTGGCATGGAGAATATGCTCATTGTTACAGATCCCTTTTACCGCTACGCGCAGGCCTGCCCCACCAGGGACCAAAAGGCAGGCACAGTAGCCAGGGTCTTGTGGAGGAATTTCTTCTGCCGTTTTGGGTTCCCTGCAAGATTACACGCTGATCAAGGACGCAATTTTGAAAGTGCAATTGTGAAGGAGCTATGCAAGTGTACTGGCATCACTAAAACCCACACTACGCCCTACCACCCCCAGGGCAACGGGACCACTGAAAGATTCAACCGCACCCTGATGAACATGCTGGGAACACTAGAGCTTCACCTGAAGCCTCGGTGGCATGAGCATGTGGATGCCATGACACACGCATATAACTGCTCGCGACATGACTTCACTGGCTATAGCCGTACTACCTTATGTTTGGTAGACATCCAAGGCTCCCAGTGGACCTCATTTTCGGGTCCCCCACAATGAAACAGCCGTGTGAATACAGCGAGTATGTCCAAACCCTGTATGACTCCTTGACACAGGCCTATGCCCTGGCTAATCAGACATCTCAGCTGGCGAAAGGACAACAGAAAAAGTATTATGACAAAAAAGCTAAGAGTGAAGACTTCAGTCCAGGTGATAGAGTCTTAGTCAAGGTCTGTCATGTGGAGGGGAAGCAGAAATTGGGAGATCGATGGGAGGCACGGCCATATGTTGTGGTCAGGAAGCAACCAAGTTTGCCTGTTTACGTGGTGCGGCCAGAGGATGGAGGAGGAGAGAGAGTGGTTCATAGAAACCTTTTGACGCAATGTATGTTTCTTCCAGTGGAGCGAGACAAAGGAGTGATCGTAAGAGGAGACTCTGGACAGAGCCCTGATTGGATCAGCCGATGAAGAGGGGGAGCAAATGGGCACAGAGGAGGCTGACATGTGGACAGAGGAAACAAGTGACAAGAGAGGGAGTGTTTGTGACTGGTAGTGGTGCCACCTCCACTCAAGGGCCCAACCCTCCAAGGAGAAACCCAAGTAGAATCCGGCATCCCCCAATTAAACTCTCACTCGAATCCCAAGTTGTGAAACTGGAGAGTGACCTCCAAAAGATAGAGAGAGGGAGAAAGTTATGGCTAAAGGCTAAAAATAAGAGGAGCAGCAGGGCACCCGCAGAGCCATACTGCATGCACTCTGATAACAGTTAGCTACCTTGCACACATTATCTACACACATTGTGTGCTATACATTCACTCAAAACACATTTATTGTTTTGATTGTCATAGATCAGACCACATAGTTTTGGTTAATCAGATGGCTGGGACGCCATCAATTAAAGAAGGGGTGGATGTAGGGCAGTGTATTGTGTTGTCCACAAGATGTCGCTCTGACACTGTTGTGTTAGGGCAGATTCAAGTAGTTTTAGCGCTGTTTGAGCCTTTTGACACTCTAAAGTTCTGTCTATTGAGATATTTTGTATTCTAAACTGCTAAAGACCTAAATACAGAGTAATATGTAGAGTTAAAATGTTTTTTGTTCTTTCTTTGGAGCGTGATTAATATGGGGTGGCTGATGCAAAGCTATGTATGATAATATAAGCAGCGAGAGATTGTTATTGAATTGAATGTGCATTGAAATGTACTTTACTAGTTTAAAACTTAAGTGAGTTTATGTTATCAACACTATAGATGCCGTGCTGTGGAATAAACGGTCAAGCCACGATCCCGAACCCCTCTTTGTCCGTGTCTTCTCTCTACCACCACCCACGAACACACAACACAGCGCAGAGTAGCAGTGGCGGTGCTAGAGGCCTGTTAGCACGCAGAGAGAGAGAGAGGGCTACATATACAAATAAAAGTAGACCTTTTACAGATTCAAATGATGTATTGCTCTTAACTGTACAATCAAAAATGACAGAGTAATTTAAGTTAATTTAGGCATTATCGGGAAAAAATGCCACAAAATGCGCAGGCACGTTCGTTAACACCAGAGAGTTAAGGGTGGAGGAAGATAACCCTGCAGAGAACTCCAGCACTGTACCAACCCGGGCAGTTAACTGAGTCCAGTTGACAATCTCCACACCATGAAGTGAAAAACTTCCCCTTCAGGGAGAACAGTTGCAGCTCTAGAGTGGAGAATGGTCTCAACAACCTCGGTTGAGAGACTAGAAGCTATGAGTTGTGCCACAGCTCCGGGTGAGGATGAGCAATCGTGCCACCAGCCTGAGTCAGAAGGTCCCTCCTGATTGGAATCTCCCATGGAGACCTGTCAAGAAGGGACACAAGGTCCGAGAACCATACTCCAGCCATCCAGAATGGGGCTATTAGCGGTAGACTGACCCTGTCCCGGCGGACTCTTTCCTCCCGGGAGCAGAGCAGTTGGGGGAAATATGTAGAGACGCAGCCTCTGCCTTGTCTGTACCATGGCATCTGGTCCCAAAGGATCTGGATGTGTGAGGGAGAACCACAGAGGACAGTGAGTGGTCTCCTGAGATGCAAATAGGTCTACTTGAGCCTGGCCAAAAACGCTCCAAATCTGCCCCAAAACCCTGGGGTGAAGCCTCCATTCCCTGGGCCTCGGCCTCTGCCTTGACAGGATACCTGATCCCTGCTTGAGTTACCCAGGGATATAAACTGCCCTCAGCGAGAGAAGTTTGCCCTGGGACCACAGTAGATCTGGTGTGACCATAGACCCTCCTGCCGGATGATGTATGAGATCACTGATGTGTTGTCTGTCCGAACAAGCACATGATGGCCTCTGAGGTCTGGGAGGAAGTGATTTTAGAACTTGAAACACTGCCAGTATCTCCAGGCAGTGCCAAGAGAGATGATAGTCTTTCCACAGACTTAGCCCCTGAAAGCAAACCTCAGGAACGTCCTGTGTTTGGGAAGGATGGAAACATGAATGTATGCATTCTTCAAGTCTTATGGTGATGAATCCGGTCCTCGGACCTGATTTGCATCACATTCTGTTTTAACGTCAGCATCTTGAATTTTGAGTCTATAATAGGACCCAATACCCCATCCTTATTGGGAACAAGGAAGTATTGGCTGTAAAAGCCGGACTCCCTCTCGAGTGAAGGGACACGCTCTATAGCCTCCTTTCTCAGGAGGGTAGCCACTTCTTGTTTCATCACCAGAGCCTGCTCGGTGTCTACCAGATTTATTGTGACCCAGTTGAATCGAGGTGAATGAGAACTGAATTGGATTCTGTAACCTCTTTTGACAGTCTGCAGGATCCTCTGAGAGATGTTTGGCAGACGTTTCCACACTGCCAGATGGTCTACTAAGGGAATCAGTCTCTCGAGACCGGCCTCTGGTGTACTTTGAGCAGTCAGCTCAGCAACATTAAAACCGGCAGAGAACAACTGAACTGACTGCTCTAATAACCTCCTTGGAGGATGCAAGCATCCCAGAGCCGTTACGTTTCTGGGCGGACACTGAGAACTGTGCTCTCTGGAGACAGTTGTGCCCTGAAGCACTGGAGGTGGCAGGGTTGACAGACCGATCTCCTGAGGCCCCTGAGGAGAGATGGGCACCGTATGATTAGGTGTACACTGCTCTTCCCCAGAGGAGCTTATTCATAGAAGCCTGGTGCCTGAAGCATCAGGACTTCTTCACCGAAGTCTTCTAAGAAAGAATAACGGTGCTCAGATCCGCCATCTCCCTGGAGGACGTTTGCTGAGAGCGCCGCCCTGATCACTGATCTCTCTGTGGGGGAGCACGGGAAGTGACACTCTTCTTCTGCTGCGCCCTGTGTAAGGAGCTGGAAGATGGCCGGGGCTGCTCCAACCCAGCAGACCCTAAGACCAGACCTCGGCGAGGAAGAAACCACAGTAATGCTGCCACTTGCTTCTTTGCCTCCTCAAACCTGTCAACAACAGGGCTAATAGCATCGCCAAAAAGGCCAGAAGGAGCAAAAGGAAGAAACTGTCCTTTTACTTCATATCAGACAGGATCAACCGGACATGTCTCTCCCTAGCCACGAATGCTGTCATGGATCTGCCAATAGCTCTGGCCATTTTCTAGGCCTGGATAGACAAATCAGCGGCACGACGCAACTCTTTCATATTGTCAGAATGCACTTCCTCGCCTACATCCAGGTCTTTAAACAGATCTGTCTGGTATGCCTGGAACACCACCATGGTGTGCAGACAAGCAGCAGCCTGACCTTCCGCCCTAAAAGCTTTACCCACCAAGGCCGATGTTGTCTTTAAAGGCCTGCTGAGCAACACCAGAGCCTCCTGGGATGATGCTGATCCCGGGGACAGATAGTTAGCAAGCTTTTGTTCAACCCAGGGCATCGTCCCATAGCCATGTTCTCTCATACCCAAAATGTTAGAATAATTACTGACATTAGGGTTGAAAAGATGGGCTGAATAAAGTATTTTCCATGATCTTGACACCTCAGTTTGGAGATCAGGGAATAAAGAAAGGCTCCGACGTGGTGGAGGGGACTTAGAATGCTGGAAGTGTCCGTCTAGCTTGCTTTTAGGATGATTTTCCTGCTCCTTGGCTGGCCAATTGATTTTTAATTTAGCCACAGCACGAGTCACCACCTCCAACAGCTCCTTATACTGGATGGACTGGCGTGTCGAGTCCCCAGCCTCATCCTGTTCAATGCTCCTCCACATCGACCTCCTCAGAGGAAGAGAGGCGAAGCAATGTGCTCTCACTCTGGGGGGAAGAAACCGCAGAGCGTGCTTCCGAACCCTGAGAGCAAAGCACTGGATCTAGAGGGTGAGGGCACAGAAAGGGCCATGTCCATCTGCAGCCCCTCCACTAGATCCATCTGCAATCCCCAAGATCTCAATGGCCGCTCTGCCCTGGCAGCCGCGGGACCAGAACCGTGAGTATCGCGAGCCTGTGCGCCCTCCTCAAAGAGGCTTCTGGAGATGCCGATATCACCAACTACAGACGAGCTTATGCTAACTGTGATGAGTGGGGGCGGGGCCGAGAACCGTGGGAACGGAGTGAGGCCGGTGGAGTAATTGATGATGAGCGACACCTGCACCACTCACCGGTCTCGAGTCCCACAGAGGAGCTCCGGAGGGATAAAAGGAGGAGTGACGACAGTGAAAGATGAGAGAGGACCATGCCTGGACTTTAATTTGTGTTTTGTGTGCAGCAGTTGTCCGCGAGGGGTTGCCGCTTTACTTTGTTTGTGTATTATGTATTAAAGGTAAAATGCAATGTCGTAAATGTTCGCCCGTTCACGCCTCCTTCCCTATCTACAAACTTTGTTACATTGGGCCGAAACCGGGAGGACGGAGGGACCCGCTGCCAGAGATCCATCGCCGCTTGTGTGTGAGTCAACGGTGCAATAGAGCATCATGGCGGAAGAATCTGCCGCCATGGACGATACGAGGCGTGGGATGGAGGGTGAGTTCCCGAGGGGCCGCGGATGAACTCGGGTGGCCCGGCCCCGCCTGGGTGTGGAGGGCACGGCTTGCGTCGTGAGGGAGCGAGGATGGAGTGACGCCGTTCGCCTTGAGGCCAGAGCCTGCGGCATCCGCCATGAGGGGGAGGAGCGGGAACGGGGGACTCCTGACGGCTGCCCAAACCCGGAGGAGCAGTCGCCGTCCCATCCGGGCGGCGGAGGAGTGTCGGGGCCGTCCACCGAGGGATATCCAGTGCCGCCAATAGCTCGCGAAAGGCTTACCCAGATGGTGGAGGGCCCGAGCGAGGGCAGGCCCGTCTGGGAACCGGAACAAGATTGTTTTTCCTCTATCCCCTCTCTCGTCTCTGTATCTCCTCATCCTTGCGTTCTCTTTTTCTCTAGCTGTCTGTCGGTCTTAACCCCAGGTATGACTTGGCTGCCGTGATCGGGAGAAAAGTGCAGTCTCGGGAGTACTCGGGCGATGGGGGTATGTGACGAATGGGGGCGGGGCCGAGAGCCGTGGGGACGGAGCGAGGCCGGTGGAGTTTAATGGTAATGAGCAACACCTGCGCCACTCACGGTCTCGAGTCCCACGGAGAAGCTCCGGAAGAATAAAAGGAGGAGTAACAACAGTGATGGACAAGAGAGGACCAGGCCTGGACTATTTGTGTTGTTGTGTGCGCAGTCGCCGCGAGGGGCTGCCACTTTACTTCGTTTTGGGTTTATTATTACAGTCTCAAATGTTTGCCGGTTCCTACCTCCTTCTTCCCGATCTACAAACTTTGTTACACTAACGTTACGTAATTAGATGGGAGAGCATAAAAAGAGAATAATTAAGTTAATTTGTCCCTGAGTTTAAGATGTTAAATTAGTTATCTTAGGCAGTAAACGACTAGTGGCTCGCCATTGCTACAACCTCACTCTCCTCGCTCTTCGGTCAGACTGGCGGCGGCAGTGGCGGGAAAGCGTAGTGGGCGTGGTCAACCTGTCACTTCAATCGAGAGTGATCAATAGAAAAAGGCCTTTCACGGGAGGTAGGGGGAATTGGTAGAGACCGCCCACTGACATACAGCTTCACTCGCAAGCAAAACTTTTCAACTCGCAAGCAAAAGAAAACACTACTTAACTGTAGTGCTCGCGAGTCTGGTTGGGACCCCTTTTGAAACACTAGAGTCAGTACCTGTCAAGCTTATGACTGTAAGGATGTTTTTTCTCATGGCCATTACTTCTCCAAAGACAATTGAGGATTTGCAGCTTCCGTCGGTCTAACATACTGCTTAGACTTTGACTCTGGACTGGTCAAAGCTATTTTGCACTCGAACCCTGATTATCTTCCTAAAGTTCCATGCTTCCAGTCATTCTTGAAACATTATGCCCTCTGCCATTCACAACGTTGAAGCAAGAAAGATTTAATTTACTGTGTCCATTCTGTACCCTACAGATTTACGTCCACTGCACCAGTCAGTGGCGTAAATCAGACAGCTTTTCATATGCTATGGGGGCAGTAACCGGGGGGAGGGGGGGGTGTCTACCACTAGGCAAGTGATGCCACATTTGTTGAGAAATGCTATTGCGCTAGCCTACGAGGTGCGAGGTCAAGATTCACCTTTAGGAATTAGGGCCAATTCAACCTGGGGGGGTTGAAGTGTGTGATGTTGCAGGCTGGTCTTCCCCCAACACATTAATAAGATTCTATAGTTTGGATGTCCATGCCTCTCTGGGCTTGCTTGTTCTTTACTCAACATCCGAAGGTAATGTCTGAGCCCTCTCCAATGTTTGTGCGCACACACTACACAACCCTGAGGGGTCCAGACATTCCCAAGTGCGGTGGCATTGGTATTCTTGTTCCAATAATCATTATGAAACACAGCATCGAGTGTAGCTTTTGATAGGGAACATATTGGGTTATTTGACTGTAACCCTGTTCCCTGAAAAAGCAGGAACGAGATGCTGCGCCTCATAGCAGCACTGTAGGCATGTCTGGATGTCTCTTCAGACAAAGTTATAATCTGAATTCGGAAACTTAGGGCCTGGCCTCTGAGGGTCACTGGTTCATATATTTTGGTCTTTAAACTGAGGTTATTGAGACTATTCTGAGCTCCAAAACTTCCTCCAAGGTGAAACTGTATGCCCTAAAATGGCAGCTCTTAGCATTATGGTGTGGTACAGTGCTGCAGTTCTTGTAGTAGCACCTTTCAGTAGGGTTACCCCTGGTATGCTTAAATTATGCGTGGAAGCTATTTTGGCTAGCCAGGTATCTATTGATGGAGCCTCTGTAGGAAGACAGCTCTTTATCAATTTCTGTTTGGTGCCAGACGAATGTGGCCTATGTGCAGACAACTAATTCCTTCCTGGGATCTTTTAGTGGAAGGCTTATCAAATGCTCCATTTGAGCCCTTAGAGTCAGCCTCAGAGAAGTTTCTGACCCTTAAAGTGGATCTACTGCTAGCATTGGCATCACTAAAATAGTAGGAGATCTGCAGGCCCTTTCATTAGCCTCCTCCAGCTTGGATTTTGCCCCTGGACTGCTCAAAATTATTCTGTACCCCAGACTAGATTACATTCATTAACATGTCCGGTCAGTCCTTGAGGGGTCATTGTGAGCATTTGTCCATAAAGGAGCTCCACTCCCACCTGGCTTGCTTTTCGAGGGATGGGTGTCAGGCTTTTGCACCCCATGGTTTGAGTGCCATGTTTGCTGAGGTGGCGCAGTGACTTAGATTATGGAGGTCACTGGTGGAGTTGGACGAGAAGATGGGTGTTCCCCTTTCTCTTGCTTTATCCACCAACTCTGAGGATTCTGTTTTGGATTCGGAAGCTTGCTCTCTGAATTCTTCTAAAACTGAATTTTGTGTGTGAGTATATACATTGAACAAAATTATAAACGCAACACTTTTGTTTATGCCCCCAATTTTCATGAGCTGAACTCAAAGATCTAAGACTTTTTCTATGTACACAAAAGGCCTATTTCTTTTCTATTCTAAAATTTCTATTATATTGTTCACAAATCTGTCTAAATCTGTGTTCGTGAGCACTTCTCCTTTGCAGAGATAATCCATCCACCTAACAGGTGTGGAATATCAAGATGCTGATTAGAATGCATGATTATTGCACAGGTGTGCCTTAGGCTTGGCCACAATAAAAGGCCACTCTAAAATGTGCAGTTTTATCACACAGCACAATGCCACAGATGTCGCAAGTTTTGAGGGAGCGTGCAATTGGCATGCTGACTGCAGGAATGTCCACCAGAGTTGTTGCCCGTGAATTTACGGTCAGTTCATTCATTAGAATTTGTCAGTCTGGTGTGTATATATATATATATATATATAGATGTGTGTGTGTGTATCTACTGGGATTTTGATGCACAATTCTGCGGGTAAAAATGCCTTGTTGATGCCAGAGGTTGGAGAAGAATGGCCAGACTGGTTCGAGCTTATTGAAAGGCAACCGTAACTCAACCACTCAACCAAGGAATGCAAAGAGCACCTCTGAATTCACAACACGTTGAACCTTGCAGTAAATGGACTACAGCAGTGGAAGACCACACCGGCTGCCACTATCAACTAAGATCAGGAAACGGAGGCTACGATTCACACGGGCTCACCAAAATTGGATTATAGAAAATTTGAAAAAAAATTGCTTGGTCTGATGAGTCTCGATTTCTGCTGCAACATTCCGATGGTAGGGTCAGAATTGAAAGCTGGATCATATGACTGGATCAGTATTTCAGGCTGGTGGTGGTGTAATGGTGTGGAGCATATTTTCTTGGAACCCTTTGGGCCCCTTAGTACCAATTAAGAATCGTATGGACGCCACAGCCTAACTGAGTGTTGCTGACCATGTCCATACCTTTATGACCACAGTGTACCCATCTTGTGATGACTACTTTTAGCAGGATAACATACCATGTCACAAAGCTCGCATCATCTCAAACTGGTTTCTTGAACATGACAATGAGTTCACTATACCCAAATGGCCTCCACAGTAGCTAAATATCAATCAAATAGAGCAGGTTTGGGATGTGGTGGAATGGGTGATTTGCATCATGTGCATTTGACAAATCTGCAGCAACTGAATGTTGCTTCTTGAATGTATTCAGTAATTTTATCTCATTCAAAAAAAAAAAAAACACCAGATATCCTAACATGACGAACTAGATCCAATTGTGATATGTTTATTAAACAAAAGTACAGATAAACACCAAGAAATCAAGGAAAACAAGGAACTGAACTGGACACTAGACAAGACCTGATAATGAACACAGGAAACACAAGGATACCTTTTCTGAGCAGCAGGTTCGGTTCGGGGGAGAGTGGTTATGAACAAAGGAATGAAACGCATTTGTCAGTGTTTCACTCCATCTCGATTCGCTTGAGAAACAGTGTCTCTTCCACAGAGAACAGAGAAGCTCGGTACACTTTCAACTAATTTAGTTTTTTTTGTCTCGAGCAAGACTGTACAACATTCACATTTCATGATTTGACTGATTTTTACGTAGAAAGGGTAACAGCACGCCGCATTAAAATAAATGATCATTCATGTTTTCATAACCGCTGGCCAAATTAAAAAACAAAGCTAAAATTAAATCATCTTTGAGAGCAAGGGAAGACCCCCTGGTGTTTCGGGGGCCCTACGCAGCTTGCATATGTTGTGTATAGGAGGATCGGCTCTGGACAGGTGTTGGTGTGAGCTTTAAGGATAAAGACAAGTAAGATCCCAATAAAGCAGCATCTATTTATGATTTTCATAAATACACACTTACTGTAGTGTAAATAGTAAAAAAAGTAAATATTCCATGTTATTTAAAATTTTATATTTTAACTTAATTTCATGTTGCTATATTAATACTCAAGTTTTATATGTAAAACATTTACATACATTTACATTAAAACATTTAGTTCATAGCAATACAGTTTCTGTAACTGTAATTCCTGTGTAAATGCAGTCTCAGATCTAGCTTCTGTCCTTCCTTTACAATGTATAGATGACAATACAGAGCCAAACTAGATAAAGTTTCAAAAGAATAAACTCAAACAATGGTAACCTCTTGTGTTTCATATTGTTTAAATTTGCATAAGCTACACAAATATTGCAGAATCATGTTACTTTAAAATAATAAGCCCATTTCCATTTCCACACCACCCACCACCTCTTTCTATGCTTCTAATAACCTATTGCCAATAAGAAGATAACATTTTCCGGTAAATTATATGTGCTGCTATATTTAACTGCTCAACCACTGCAACCAGTATTATCAGGTGAGAAAATCAGGTATGGCTCATGGCTTAAGTGACACAGACAGAGGCCCCAAAAGGAAAGTGAGGGGGTGTGAGGAAATAAGTCAGAGATACAGAAAGACTTAGAGTTGTGCAATATCTATAAGAGTACTTAAGTGACTTACTTTCGGGAAATCTGTGATAACATCATTTGCATATTACTATTTTAATAATTTGCTAAATTGATCATTTTTCTTATGACGAATCATGTACCATCAATCATGTAGGGTCAGAAGTGAGGGTAGTATTTCTATATCAAGACTTAATTTGTTGCCATCGGAATTTTCACAAGAATGTTGCAGGGGGTTAGTGAAAGGAGAGAATAATTTTAAGAGTAACAGGTTATGATTAAATGCTTAGAATTACAATTACCTTTACAAGACTACAGTTCCAATGTAATCTGAGCACTGAACACTGATTGATAAGAAAAGAGATTGGTTAAGTGCACTAAGGACACGGGTCTACAGAAGCTGGGTTAAGATGAGGCCTGTGTTATGAATAACCTGTTAAAGAAGGGGGGGGGGGGGGGGGGGGGGAACCCAAAAGGGTTGAGCACTGGAGACTGAGGAGGAACAAGACATAGAATGTAAGACTTATTACAATATTAAAAAGTGTTGTCCTCTTAGAAGCTGCTTTTGTTCAGCTAGAAGCAATGTGTCATAACCCATCACCCTCAGTTGTTTAATCCCCTGAGAGGTATGTACATACTAGCTAATAAACGCTGCTATTATATAATTGTAACATATTTAGTTAGAAGTTTAGCATGTGTAAGATTCGAAATTATTCAATTATGTCTAGATCTCGATATCTTTTTTTTTTATAGAGATCACAACAGTTTTATAAATGATTTCTGAAGCCCATAGAAAGGTGAATCACCACCTATTTTTTTTGTTTGTTTAATTTTTACAAGTAAAACAAACCGCAGCTTTTTTTGAGATTTTATTTAGGCTTTAAAGTTGAAATAAATGAAGTAGTGGCATCTTTCTTTTCTTCTGTATTGTGACATACATCCAAGTGTAATGGAAGAAAAAAGTGTCTGGGAGTATTTAAATGAATCACAAAACATAATTTACTAAGGTTTGCATTAATCTATTTACGTATTTGCACCTTTAGTTACCACCAAAAAAATGTTTAAGGTGACACACTGCAGGCAAAAACAGTGTTTTTTTTCTTGCACCTGTCAAGTTTGAGATTTTGGGCTTTCTGGTTTTTCATAAAGGGTTTTTTCAGACTAGTGGAAAGAAAACATCCAAAAGACACTGTTAAGTGTTTATTTTATAGCACTTTACCTACTTGTGTCAATATATTTAAATTACAATACATATTTTTAAAGGCTGTTTTCTCAAAATGAGTTTTTTCTCCTACACTAAGCCATAAATCTCCACTTCAGTAGCACTTACACACCCCAAACTTTACTTTTTTTATTTCTGTCTATATCCCGAAGGTTTTTACAGAGTGATTTGTTCATATATAATTTGTTTGATTATATACAACATTTTATTCCCCCAAAATTGTGAAAATATAGTGTTTTCTGTTCATTCTAAGTATTTTCTGAATTATGACAAAATGATATACCCAAAATTCCCCTCTAAAATCTTTTGACTCTAATATGTCAAAACAATTAAACGAGAATTTTCAGTGTTTAGATTTTTGTACTAGAAATGTATGCAAATTAGCGCATATTTCATTAAATAATGACTAATTTGCATATTTAAACCTAACATTTCAAAAAACTTGTAATACAAAAAATTTTGCAATTATCAATGTAATCAATCAGCTGGGTAAGTAAGGCGATAACTATAAGGTATTTGTTTTATTTAACCCACAAAAAAAAAAATGTTGGGTATTCACACTGCAGTGTCTTGCCTTAACCCATTTTGCACTTGACTTGTTGCTGCCAGAAGGAGGCACCACAGAGAACAGAGAGCACATGCTAGAAGGGAGAGGATTCTTTCCACTCGTATTATTTTTTTTGGAATGCCAGGTGGAAGTTGGCGTGAGATGGCGCCGACGATGATGGCTGCTTCCGTGGCGTGATCCGCAGTTGTTTTTCTGTTTTTGTTAGTTTGTCCTGTCTTTAGTTATATCCCTGCAATCAGTTTCACCAGAGACAAATTGCTGGACATTCAGCCGTACACACCACCGACATTTCACTCATTTTTGATTATTCTGATGTTTTGCCTGGACATTGTAGTCAGTGAGGCGCGGCGCGATCATACGCTTCATAGCTGCAATGGGGGGAAGCGAGCCGGCACGCTCGTGAAGCTCAGTCAGCGCGGATTCAGGACATCGTTGCCTAGCTAACCTCCGCTCTCTACTAAACAAAACGGACGAACTCCTTCTGCTCTCCCGGACAAATAAGGATTTTTCAAACTCTGCTGCTCTGTGTTTCACGGAAACCTGGCTGAAAGATGCCATTCCGGACAGCGCGTTGAGTCTCCCGGACTTTCAGCGGTTCAGAGCGGATCGCGACGCAGAATCAACGGTGAAATCACGCGGCGGCGGGACAAGCTTTTACATCAATGAGAGGTGGTGTACAGATGTAACTGTGTTAAAGAAGATGTGCTGTTCAGATCTAGAAGTGCTCTTCATTAACTGTAAGCCTTTCACTCGCTTGCGGGGAGTTTTGCTCAGTCATTCCGCAGCTGTGTTTTACATTCCTTCCGCACGCTCACGTTATCTCCGCTTTAACAGAAACGCGCAGACGACTGTTTTAATCATTCTCGAGGACTTTAATAAAGCCGATCTCTCCCGTGAACTGCCAAAATAGAGATAGTATGTTACATGTCCCACCAGAGACAGTAATATATTGGATCACTGTTACACCACAATAAAGAATGCCTTTCACTCTGTTCCACGGGCCGCTTTAGGACTCTCTGATCACTGTTTGGTTAATCTTATACGGACCTACAGGCAGAAACTGAAATCAGCTAAACCTGTATTAAGACTGTAAAAAGATGGACTAATGAAGCAGAGCAGGATTTAAAAGCTTGTTTTGACATCATTGATTGGAGTGTTTTTGAAGCTGCTGCCACCGATCTGGACGAGCTCACAGAGACTGTAACATCTTATACCAGTTTCTGTGAAGATATGTGCATTCCTATCAGGACTAATTTAACCTACAACAACGAAAAACCATGGTTCACTGCAAAACTCAAACAGCTCCGTCAGGCCAAAGAAGATGCTTACAGGAAGGGGGACAATGTCTTGTATAAACAGGCTAAATACACACTGGAAAAGGAGATCAGAGTGGCAAAGAGGATTTATTCTGAAAAAATAAGGATTCAATTATATTCCAGTGACTCAGCATCAGTGTGAAAAAGTCTGAAAAAAATCACCAATTACAAGACACCATCACCCAGCACTG
The DNA here is from genome assembly GCA_018155175.1 of Sinocyclocheilus anophthalmus. Taxonomy (NCBI): domain Eukaryota; kingdom Metazoa; phylum Chordata; class Actinopteri; order Cypriniformes; family Cyprinidae; genus Sinocyclocheilus; species Sinocyclocheilus anophthalmus. The sequence continues at coordinate 568,014 of JADLZN010011236.1, forward strand.
TGGAGAATCAACAACTGCCAGACGATCTGAATGAGTTCTATTGCAGGTTTGAAATAACCCTGCCAACCCCCCACCTGCCCAGAAACACCTCCAGCAACCCCCCTCTCCCCCCCACCTGCAATTCAGATCAGCGAAGACGAGGTGCGCCAGGTCTTCCGGAAGCAGAAAAGGAAAAAAGCACCAGGCCCAGATTGTTTTACACCAGTCTGTCTGGAATCCTGTGCTGACCAGCTGGCCCCCCTCTTCACACAGATCTTCAACAGATCACTGGAATTGTGCGAAGTCCCTTCCTGCTTCAAACGCTCCACCATAATCCCTAAATTACTACATGACTCAGGCCTGTGCTCTAATCTCTGTGGTCATGAAGTCGTTTGAAACTGGTGTTGGCCCACCTGAAGGACATTACTGGACCCTTGCTTGATCCTCTTCAGTTTGGCTACAGAGCAAACAGGTCTGTGGACGATGCCGTCAACATGATACTGCATTATGTTCTGCAATATCTAGACAGACCAGGGACTTATTTGAGGATCCTGTTTGTGGACTTCAGTTTGGCCTTTAACACTATCATCCCAAACCGCCTCCTGCCCAAACTAACTCAGCTCTCCTTGCCCACCTCTGTCTGTCAGTGGATCAGCAGCTTCCTGACAGACAGGTAGCAGCTAGTGAGGCTGGGAAAATACTCATCCAGCACCCTTACGATCAGCACTGGAGCTCCTCAGGTTTGTGTTCTCTCCCCACTGCTCTTCTTCTTGTACACCAACGACTGCACCTCTAAAGACCCCTCTGTCAAGCTCCTGAAGTTTGCAGATGACACCACACTCATCGGCCTCATTCAGGACGGTGACGAGTCTGTTTACAGTCAGGAGGTTAAAGAGCTGGCTTTCTGGTGCAGTCTCAACAATCTGGAGTTCAACACGCTCAAAACTGTGGAGATGCCCGTGGACTTCAGGAGAAACCCCCCTGCTCCTCTCTCCACTTACCATTATGGACAGCACTGTGACTGCAGTGGAGACATTCAGGTTCCTGGCCACCACAATCTCTCAGGACCTGAAGTAGGACACTCACATTGACTCCACTGTTACAAGAGGCCCAGCAGAGGTGTACTTTTCCTTCTGTGGTCGCATGGGGCTGAGGAATTTCAACCTGTCACAGGAGCTGCTGAAACAGTTCTACTCCGCCATCATTGAATCTGTCCTCTGCACTTCAATAACTGTCTGGTTCAACTCAGCTACCAAATCTGACCTCAGAAGACTTCAGAGTGTAGTCCGGACTGCTGAGCGAATCATTTGTACAACCCTCCCTTCTCTCCAAGAACCGTACTCGTCCAGAGTGAGCAAAAGGGCTGGCATAATCACTCTGGACCCCTCACATCCAGTACACTCACTCTTTGAACTGTTGCCATCTTGTTGACGCTACAGAGCTCTGAGCACCAGGACGGCCAGACACAGGAACAGTTTCTTACCTCAGGCAATCCATCTCATGAACACTTGACAATAACTGTGGAACACACACTATTTATTCACTCATACACTTATTTATCTAACACACATACTCAGTCTACATTTCAATTTGCACATAATATACCTGTACATACAACAGTCTATTGTTATATACCTGTACATACAATTGTCGATTTGTATATTTTTAGTCCTTATTTACTTGTTATTATTACCTTATTTTTTATTTATTTAAATTTTTTATTATGTGTTTTTTTTTCTGTCACTGTCATTCTGTTACACTGTGGAGCTTCTGTCACTAAAACAAATTCTTTGTATGTGTAAACATACCTGGCAATAAAGCTCATTCTGATTCTGATTCTGAAGACATTATCCAAACACATCCTTGCGCTAATATGCGCTTGTTGGTCAGTATGGAAATGAGATGTTGTGTCTGTGTTCTTTAATTTATACCCGCAGAATGGAATTGAAATTTTTAGAATAACTCTCCTGAGCTAATTTGCCTTGTTTATTAAATCTGGCCCTAAGAAACTACTGTCAGGGTTTACTAATGACAGTTATTTCTGTGACTGACCTTGCATATAGACTTGTATGGGAGGAGTGTAATTAAATCAGGGGTTCTCAAACTCTGGCCCTCAAAGTCTACTTTCCTGCATAGTTTAGCTCCAACACACCTATGTAAAACCCCTGACTTAAATCAATCGTGAAAGGTGATTTGCTAAAGTTTACTCTAATCTGTTTAATGATATTTGCGCCATTATTTAACACCCAGAAAAGCATGGTGTTAACTTGGAATATGGAACGAGTTGCATGGGATAATTTTATGACATTTGAATCCTTTTTGTAAAAAGATTGATGAAGGTTACAATTCATTAAATTGACAAGTGCAAGCATTTTTTATATACTGTCGTCTTTTGTGATCCGAAAAAAAAAATGTTTGGTTGACTAATTATTTACCTAAGTTGTGAAGGGGTAAATAAACTATAAACTATGAGAGAGAAAGAGCGAGCAAAATAAGGGTTAAGGCCTTTCAACACTGAGCGCGAAAAAGTGAAACGAATATCGGACTCGATGACGCGCTGGAATAAAACAATACATTTCTATGGACGCTTCCACATAGACCGCAAACATTCGCACACCAAAAATGCGAATGTTTTTTTTCTGCACCAGTCTGACGAATCTTTTCAGTTTCACAAAGGGAAAACACGAGCCGTCCAATAAGATTTGAGCTAGGATCACATGACCTGAGCAGCTGCTGATGCACAAAAGGGTAAGAGTGGTGGCACTGTTTCGAAAACCAGTGAAAACAAACACAGAAGAAGAGTATCCCGGATGAGAGAGTGCATTGAGCTTTGGGCTGAGCTCTAAACTCTTGTTATCGATGGTATTTGAGAACAGATTTATTCTCACATGTTCTTAATATAATTTCTAAATTCTCCATTGAATTTTGTGATCTGGAGTGTCTGTTTTCTTCCACATGCGCGAGTGTTATGAGTCAAAGCGTATTCACTCTCTAGTCTAGATCTTCTGTATGAAAAAAATCAAGTGAAACATTTTTCTACACATGAAAATATAAAAACAAATACACATATGATTATGACAATATATTTTCTGTATGTGTTTTGTATGCACCTCATGGTATTTTTTATAGCAATAAAGGATGTTTATGACAAATATTAGCAGTGTAGCGTTATTAAATATACAAAGAGTGCATGTGTTTGCTTATTATCGAATCAAAATCAACTATAAATCATAATCGGAAGTTATTACAAGCACTCAACACAGAAAAGTAACAGATCGATATCAAAACAAAAAAAGCCTACGGTTAGGGTTTCTCAATCATAATGATATACATTTAAAAGTGTAGCTTGATGCTAATTGTACTTCTAATTATATTTAGGATGTAGCCTATTCTTGTAAGCATTATAGATAGTTTGTGTTTCTGGTGTAGAACCAACTTTGTTTATCTTAATTTAATTGAGCAGCAGACAATATTAAATCCATATACGAGATACATTTCTGAGGAAAAATGCATTGTTGTTCGGCGCCACCTAGCGTGCAGGCGTGAATTAGCAGAAAGCGAACAATTGTTTCGCGCTCTGTGTGAAAGCACCGTTCGACGGTGATTCACATCGCTTTTTCGCATCGCGCTCAATGTGGAAAGGCCTTTAGGTGTAAAAGAGCACATAATTATTGTGTTGGGACCCCATACCTGAAATTTGCTTAGGGCTCCCACATCACTAAGTCCGCCCCTGAATAGAGGCAGGCAAAACGAAACATATACAGAACATTAAACAATCACGGAAATAGAGATGGTCCTCACTGCAGAACACAAGATCCAGGGGGCGTGGTTGGATCCAGATCCAACTCCTCCCACCTTACATATACCTAAACCTACCCATCTCCACCCTCTGATCCCTAAACCCACCCACACATATCCATCCCTAAACCTACCACTCTCCACCCCCTAGATGTGGATCCAACCACGCCCCCTGGATCTTGTGTTCTGCAGTAAGGGGCTACTGCGTAAATATAACATTAATAAATTCAAATGTCCATCATAAATTATACACAGCCTCTAAAAGAGGCAGAACAACCCTATATAAAAATTAGGTGGCAAGTGAAATGGGACAAAATATCAAAGGAAAAAAACTACATTGTTCAAAGGCAAGTTAATACAGAGAGACCAGAAACCGGAAAGATGATACTATCATTACTTGTCTTAGAGCTGGGCATTCAGGTTTAAATCACCCACTATATAATAAGAACACTTGAAACAGGACAATGCATGTATTGCATCCAAACAGAGACAGTAGAGGACATGATTTTTTTCACTGCACATCATATGAGAATAAAAGAGCTGAACTCAAATGACAGCCACAAACTATAGGTATACATAACATCACAATTCAAAATCTGCTTAAAAGAGGTACAGGACAAGGGAAAGAATACACTATATTTTTTAAATTATCTAAGATTATTTAAGATTTCTTTATTTATTTATGCCTGTCCTTTCTGCACTTCACACTCCTATCCAGCTGGTGGTTGTAATGCACCTAAGCTGGTTTGCCAACTTGCATTAAACTTTACAAGAAGAGGAACAGCAACAATTACGGTGTGTTCCAAATGGGATATATCACCCTCCGAAGGGCACTTTGGAGTGAAAACAATCATGGCTGCCACACTGAAGTGTTGTTCCAAAACGAAGTGCTCAAAACTGGCAACTTCAAAGGGTCCTTTGGAATGAATGATTTTGAATGGTACAACTGAGGATACTTCAGGCCCCAAGATCCTTTGCACAGGAAAGTTGTTTGGCTTCATAGAATGGGTACAACAGGAGGCTCAGAGTTCGACTTCACCTATAAATATGTATAGCATTTTTCTCTACTACTGTAATATTTATACAAGTTAGATTTGGTACTGTCACACCCCTGTGGACTGCTGATTGTGGTTTCTCCCTCCATATTTGGTTATTCCTGTTCTCATTAATAGTTAATAACCTCATTGTGCTCACCTGTCTGCCCTCGTTATCTGCTCTATATCAGTTCCAGTTGATTGTGTTGTAGTTGGTCGGTTATTGTGAATGTTACCCTGTGCGTGTGTGGCCCCCCCTTTCTGGATATTACCTCTCTGTGGATTATTAAAGACTGAATATTGTTATCTTCTTCGTCTTCGTCGTTCTGCCTGATCACACACCACACCGTCTCGTGACAGGTACATTATTATGGTCAAAACGACATTGTACTTCAACCAAAATACCTTTATCAGTCCATTCAGATGTTCAAAACCTAGAACAATATACATTACGTTATACAATACAGACTACAAAATATATATATATTTAAAACCTAAGCTTGAAAGATCGGCGCCGCCCAGATTATTGGTTGTTTACACTTTAACAGTCAACGTTTAAAACATCAACAGCTCTCTTACTTGATCTGGACAAACTGTGCATCAGTAGAAAGATTAAAGACTCTAACTTCGATATTTGACCATAGTTTTGATAAAATATTTTTGCAGTGACAGTAATTTAGTAATTTATGTCAGGAGTGCAAAATAATAAATCGGTATGTCATATTTAGAATAGAAATTCACCACGCATTCATATTCAGTCACGTCTGCAGTGGTTTATTTGTGTTCACATAGCTTCACTGAACAGTGTCAATATGGCTTTTATTCCAAAGATGCATATACATGGAGATATATAGATATATTTACTCATGTTTACTTCATATTTCTTCAGACAGAATCATAATTTCAATTAATTTTCCACTGATTTCCACGATCTGATGATAATTAGCCGCTCCCTGGGCTGTCTCTGTGTTTTTACTCTTCCGTGCTCGTGCTGTGACTCAGACAAACTCTGATTCGTCCCATCACTTGTCAATCTTTTGCGTCTCATAACAAGCCCTGTCTCATCCTGTCACGAGCTTTCTTCGCTCTTCCGTGTTGATTTCTGACCACAGCAAACACAGAGAACCCTCTGTACCCACTAAATATCCAAATAATAAACACACGGTTACGATAGTATATGGTTTGTATGTGATTTTCTTGAGATTTGGGGTATTTTCATAACAATAATGAATGTGTACATCTGAAATGCTAATTTGTGCCACAATCTAAAAGGCTATAAATAGCATATTTATTCTGATTTAGCTGATCTAGCTTGTATATACAGTATTGTTAATATTTGTTCATATTTTGCCTTCATTTGTCAGTGCAATCCCAACAAATATCCTTCATTTTTATTTTTAAAATGTAATGGTTTTAATGGTTTAAAGTGTTTTCTCATTGTTGTAGTTCCCTTTGATAGGTTTACTTGATGCTGCATCAGTAGTTGACACTATGCTAACACAGGTGTGACGATTGTCTGAACCCTTTATATTATCACATCAGTTCATTGGCTGATGGTGCTCATGCCACCCACGTAGGCTCTACGTCACATGCACCATCATCCCTCAGATTTTTCAATCTTTTTTCATTATCTGGTCTGTGTGTATTTCTCAGATTTTTCTTTCTTTCTTTCACATTTTCGTCACTTCATCATATTATCCTGCCATTATCAGAGCAATTATCTCCTCTCGGCAGATACGATGAGTTTCAGGAAATATGTCATGCTGTGTATACAGTTTTATCACTAGCAAGGACATACAAGACAGCCTGCCAGATTGACGTCTTAGCAATAGATTTAAAATGAAGGTGCCCTGCTCCAGACTCGCCAATATTCTAACAAACGAAGGGTTTTCTGTGAATCCCCCCTTTTCCAGTTCTGTGGTTGCCGAGGTGGTGCATGAACCAGATGCAGTGGGTATAGAAAAGAATCGCCCACCTTTAACATAATCACATTTTGTTGCTTTGCAGCCTGAAATGAAGATGAACACAGTTTTTGTTTTATCCAGCTGTATTTACTCTTATATCATAAGAGTAAGTTATAGCAACTTATAACATCCAAGTGAATGATACAACACCAACATGTCAGAAAAAACAAAAGTTTAAAAAAGGATCACCCCCTTGTGTCAGTATTTTGTTGAACCACATTTTGCGTTAATTACAGCATTTAGTCTGTTGGGATATGTCTTGACTAACTTTGCAAATCTAGACTTTGCAATATTTGCCCACTCTTCTTTGCAGAACTGCTCAAGTTCAGTTAAATTTGATGGTGACCGTTTGTGGACTGTAGTCTTCAAGACATTCCACAGATTTTCAATGGGGTTTAAGTGTGGGCTCTGACTAGGCCATGCAAGGATATTCACCTTTTTCTCCTTCAACCACTCTGTGGTCAGTTTTCCTGTGTGCTTTGGGTCATTGTCATGTTGGAAGGTAAACCTTCTTCCCATTGACAACTTTCTGGCAGAGGGCAGCAGATCTTCCTCAAGAATTTGACGGTATTTTGCCTCATCCATTTGACCTTCTATCCGGACAAGTGCTCCAGTCCCTGTTGCAGAGAAACACCCCAATAACAGGATATTTCCATCTCCATGCTTTACTATAAGAATGGTGTTATTTGGATGGTGAGCTATATTGGATTTCTGCCAGACATATCGTTTGGTGTGAGGCTAAATCCATGTAATGTTAGTCCTCGTCGCAGAATCTTCAAGGTGCTGTTTGGCAAAGCTCATCGTGACGCATGCGGCCTTTTTCTTGATGATTGGCTTTTGTTCTTGCACCCTCCCATACAACCACTTTGTGAGAAATTTGTGATGTTGTTATCACATGCACACACTGACCATAATTTTGTCATAAATTCCTGCAACTGCTTCAGAGTTTCTGTTGGCCTCTTGGTAGCCTCTCTGACCAGTTTCCTTCTGGCTCTTTTATTCAGTTTGGAGCGACGTCCTGATCCAGGGAGGGTCTGTGTTGTGCCAATCCTTCCACTTTCGTAATGGATAGATTTGACTGTGCTTCAGCCTTGATAAAGCCTTTGCATTTTTTTTGTATCCATCTCCTACTTGTGCCTGTCCACAACTTTATCCCAAAGATCTTTTGAGAGTGCCCTGCCACCCATAGTTGATTGTTTGCTTCAGTTGCACTACAAAGGCTCCAGGAATGCGTCTGGGAAAAAGCGATATGCTCCAGGAAAGCTCTTTTCATGCTGAGCTAAAGAAAATGACCACAGCTGAAAGTCAAATGGCTTTGCGTGCCATTGAGAAGGTGATTAGCTACACCTGATTGAGTTTACAAGTCATTTTTAGCAGGGGGCAAAGTCTAGATGTGCAAAGTTAGTAGAGACATATCCCAACAGACTAAAGGCTGTAATTAATGCAAAAGGTGGTTCAACAAAATACTGATACAAGGGGCTGACCCAGAGGGAGGAGGGTATTTTAACAATTATTGATCTGTTTTTTTATTTTTGTATTTATCTTTTTCTGACATGTTGGTGTTATATCTTTCACTTGGATGGTCGCTACTATAAGGTTGCTCTGTAGTGGAAAGTACTGAGTAAATACAGCTGGATAAAACGAAAAACTGTTTCTCTCGGATGCTGTGCTCATTCTTCCCGTAGACAATGGCCCTTCTTCCACAGCCTTCACCTGGAAGTTTCAAAGTCTTCAAAGCAGATGTTTTCTTCGCACTTGCAAAGGTGCCAACTAAGTAAGAAATACTCTCTCTTCTGGAAAGTGGGCCATAGAGGAAGTTCCTCCTTCCCAGGCAGAGTCCAGCATCTACTGTTAGTATTTTCTTGTGCCCAAAAAAGACGGTGACTTGTGTCCCAATCTGGACATGGATCACTTGAATCGCACACTCAGAGTGTGCAGTTTCAGAATGCTGAATTTGAAGTCCATCCTTTCTAAGGTTCGAACACGGGATTGATTTGTTATGATTGACCTGAAGGATGCATTTTTTCTAGATCTATTTGCATGGAAATTCCTCATGTTTGCTTTTGTAGGGAAATAAATGCATGGACATGTCTCTGGTTCCATTGAGGCTCCCATTACCTGGATGACTGGCTTATACTGGCCCAATTGCAAGAGTTGATGATAAAGCATCTTACACTGGGAACAGAACAAGTTTTTGTCCATCAGGGCATTTCATGTTCCAGCCATAGAGGAACCGGCTGTAGAGGCACCAGCCGTGAAGGGACCAGCTGTGCAGGCACCAGCTTCCTCATCCATGGAATCCTGCAGTTTTATTAGGAAGCTCAGAGAGGCTAGTGTGTGAGGAATGTTCTGTCTTCTTTTCATGAAGGGGTCCACAGTGCTTTCCCCAGCTCTTGTTGTTTTGTCGTCAAAACGGACCACACTTTACAATCTGGCAAAATCTTTCAGTGGCATGGTGGCCCAAAAAATGGCTCTCCCCATCTCACATATTCTCAAACTTTTCTATGTGGCAGTCTTACCATGTATTTTTCTCTGTTTGTGTGTGTGTGTGTGTGTGTGTGTGTGTTGTGTGTGTGTGAGAGACTCTTTTATATTTTTTTTCATTTATTCATTTTATTTCACATTTGCTCTCTTGCAGTCTTACTTGTTCATTTCTCTGTGTGTGTGTGTGTGTGTGTGTGTGCGTGGGTGGGTGTCTGTTTTGCACTATTTATATTTTAGAGTGTCACCCCTTGATTGCTGTGCACTTTTTTCTGCACAGTGACTGATCTGTAGTTTGTACCACCAAAAAGAGTCTCTGAGTTTTGATATTTTTTCGTATTTCCCATTCATTTCCTGTGTCGGTCATTTTTGACCACGAAGGAGCCAAGTGTGACTTTTTTTTTACCCTTTACCATATCCAAATCATGTCCATGATTTTTTGTGTGTTCACGATGTGTCATCACATTCCAATGAAGCTATGATTTTTTAAAATTTCGAAATATAAAATTGTTCCGTTTAAAATGACCGAAGAGGCCCAGAGGGTTAAAAGCTCCTCCGGCAACGAAGGACATCAAGTTCAAGTTTATTAGGGGCCAAGCACCAAAGGTAAATTGATAAGGGGGCTACATTTGTAACCTTGCTTGTTCCCCGAGTAGAAAAAAAAAATGTGTAGTTTGCCATATTCCTCAGAGGTTTTTAAAATCTGAGCAGCGATGATGCGTACATGTCCTTTTGAGGTGGGCAGCACAAATGCTATCAGCCAATTAATTGGCATGATTATTTATGGACTTCAGACAAACCTGGAGGTGTTCCATAGTGTCAGCTACTGACACAGTGTTCCCTTCTCAGGGAACCAAGGTTAAATATGTAACCAATACTTTTTTTTCACTTAAGGATCCCATGTGCTTAAGTGAGCCTGTGAAAGGTGCTTAAAACTTTTAACATTTAAGTACCTTTCATGAACGTGGCTTAGTTAGTCTGAGACTACAGAGTCCTGGAGTAAATTAAGTAAGCTTAATTGAGAACACCTGGGCTAAGCCTGATTATGTTGAGTATAAGCACATGCCGTTGGTCTGATGGTGCTCATAACAACCTGGAATAAACTAGAAAACATTATTATTGGTGTACATCTTGACACAAAACAATGGCAGAGGCAAAAATAATTTGTTCAAAAGACTTTAGAGCGTATGAAAAAACACTACTGAAACAAACTGTGACAAACTATCCGGTATTCAAGTAAAATTCACACTACTGCTAGTGAGCAAAAGAAAAGGAGTGCTTGGAATGCAATTGGCAATGAATTCAATGCAAATGAAAATACAACCACAAGAACAATACAACAACTTCAGGTGAGAGTTCTTCATTATTATCATAGTACATTTGTCATATTCATTTTTTTGAGATAATTTATAATGAATGATATTTGCCTGTATAGACTCTGTGGAAGAACCTTAAATTGGCTTTAAAAAGACAGAATGCAGATATCGAAGACAGCGATTTACTACTGGTGGTAGACCACCAAATAAAGGCAAAACTGATGAATTGAGCGACTTGCTGTCTGGAATAATACAGCACCAGCAACCTCTGGATGGTATACCAGATGATGATCACTTGAACAGTTCAGATGAAGAACTGAGCGCAAATGGTATGTAAGAAAAATTGGTTGCTTCCTTTGGTACATATATCCCACTCTGTCAATCTTTATTCTTCTTTCATCCTAAGGATCATGTGAGTTTATTTGTGCTACTATGTTTTTTCTCACAGAAGAAAGGAATCTGAACAGGTTGGAAGAGCCAGAGCACAATGAGTGTGTGCCCGCCACATCTGCTCTAGCATCCCTGAGAAAAGATGCTGCCACCACGTTTCAGCAGAGAATCAATTTTTCCATATTCCAAACATGCGTTCAACCATGCCTCTTGTTCAGATATGAGCTCTGTTGTATCTTTGCTGCTCAGCTGTTGTGGGATTTATGTATGGAGTGAATAAAAAGTTACTCTGACCATATACACTGTCACCAAGTAGAAGTCCTCTCTGAAATGGAGCACACGATGAAGAGTTGAAAAAAATCCTTGAATCGTGAGTTGAACCTTTCCAACATGCAACAATGTTTGCAAACTCTAAATTAGGTGTGCATACACCCTGAACGTTGATAGAGAACCAGATCTTACGGTTCCTGTACTCCTCAGCATCAGGAGTTGATGGACACTTGATGGGAACATGACATCCACCTATACAGTCAATCACACCTGGGAAGTGCCCATATTCATAGAATTGCACTTTATAGTTGGCTTGGTCAGCAGCATCAGGAAACTTTATGTAAAGACTCCTCAGTTCACAAATGGCTCTGCAGACTTTGTGAACTACTATACACACAGTTACTTCACTGGCACCACACAAATCACCAGTTTACACGATGAAAGGTCCCAGATGCCAAAAAACCTCATTGTGAGCAGAACTTGGAGAGAACTGGGTAAAGGCCTTCCTCTCAGCGACAGACAGGAAAGTCTAGGCTCAAGCAAAGATATTATCTCCATTGCATTTTCTTTGTACATACGAAAGCCGTCTTGAAAAGCTATGTCATCAAAGTAATGTAATGGATCACTCCTATCCACAAGTACTCTGGCTGGCCTCTGTTGTGCATGTTGGTTTTCATTTAGATATTCCAAATAGTCCATGTTCCCTCACAAACAGAATTAAGCACGAGTTAAACCTGCCTCCTTGAAGGATTAATTTAAGATTCAATTTAGTCATAGACTAGCTATAATCCTCCCTCTTGCAATTGGCTTTGTTTAATCCAGAACAGGCTAAATCTATGAATATTTTAAGACACGCCTGTGCAAATCGCTTTGAGTTAAGACCGCTCAAGTGGGCAATTTAGTCTGGGACTAGGCTTAAGCCCTGTCTGTGAAACCGGGCCTTAAAGTTTAAAACACATTTACAAACTGATTCACCAAAGACTAAATTTTAGTCTGGCTGAATTTTCTGCACATTTACAGCTCTGGAAAAAATTAAGAGACCTCTCAATTAATTTTTTCTTAAATCAGCATCTCTACATCTCTGGCAGCCATTCCATTCCAGTGTCTGTTGAATTCCAACAGGCACACTTCATTCTACTGAAGTACTGATTAGGTGATTACCTCAACCAAATGTTATTTAACGAGGAAAAGTATAAAAACCTCTACTGTGGTCAACACTATTTTCTTGCAATAGGACCGGCTGGAATCAAATAGTAACTATTGAGCATGCCAAAAGAGTTGAAAATAAAAGTTTTGAGTGAATAAAAGAGGGGTTCAATTTTGGCTTTAATGATACAGTGAGCATCAGATTGCTTCCACCCTTAACATTTCAAAGACATCAGTTCATAAGAACAAGGTCAAGCTGCAGACATTGTAGACTACAAAGCTACAGCTACAATTTTGCAGATTGCAAAAATGACTCCCCATTGACTGGGATGACCGCCAACTCATTGAAATGTCACTCAACAACTGTATGATGACATCAAGTGATGTACAAAAAGAATGCCATTCGGCAGCTGGGGTAAAGTGCATGACCAGGATGGTTCAAAACAGGCTCCTAGGAGCAGGGCTGAAGTAGTGCAAAGCTAGAAAAAAGTCCTTCGTCAATGAGAAGCAAAGAAGAGTTTGGTCACAAGCCGTCAAACAAAACTGAGCTGCCTGAATTTTTGTGCCAGAAGTGGCTTAAAGTCACCCATCAGCAATGTGAAAGACTGGTGGATAGCATGCGAAGATGCATGAAATCTGTGATTGAAAATCAGAGTTATTCCACGAAAAATGGATTTCTGAACTCTTCCTAAGGTAAAACATTAGTATTGTTTAAAAATGAATATGAACTTGTTTTCTTTGCATTATTTGAGGTCTGAAAACACAGCATATTTTGTCTTATTTTAATCAGTTGTAATTTTCTGCAAATAAATGCTCTAAATGACCATGTTTATTTGGAATTGTGGATAAATGTTGTCGGTAATTTATAGAATAAAACAAATGTTCATTTTACTCAAACCTATAAATTGTAAAATCAGAGAAACTGATAATTTTGTAGTGGTCTCTTATTTTTATTTTTTCTTCCAAAGCAGTATTTAGGAAACTCTGCTACATTTTAGTGTTGTATGAATCTTTTTTTTTTTTCTTCCTCTATCATCCACTCAAATTTCATATGCAAAACACCCTGCTAGAATATAAACAATCATAAAATGTCCCTCCAAATGTACAATTCCTCATTGGCTTGCTAGCCTGTTGAGGGTGTGACATCTTGTAACATTTGTGCCAGGCTGTGGCCTTGTCTTTCCAATCCTCAAAGTCCTTCTGCACCAAAAGTAAAGTTAAAACAACTTAAAAGTTGCAACAACAATCATGTCGAGTGAATCTGGTAAGAGATTCATGCCTCCTTGTACATGGCCCATCTACTCACATGAGTATTGTTTGGGGGATGAGCACGGTGCCCTTGTGTTTGAGGGAGAATGTGAGCACTGCGATGCGCTTCCCATCAAAGTGCTCCGCTCTCGGCTCGATTCTTTCAAGAGGAGTGAGCCACTGCACCCTCTTTAAGATCATGGAGTTCAGGTGTCAAACTGGCTGAGGCACGAGAGGTGGGTCCTTCCCATTCTCTCATGCTCTCGCCAGATCGTGTGTGAGTGCGCCGTGGTGCTTCTTCCGATCGGGCAGTAGACCCCTAATTTCTTGCTTCTGCAGAGATGTAGGTTAAAAAAAAAGCGCCGACTCGGAGCGCTCCTCTTGCTATGATATAACATATGGGCTTGGGCAGTGGCCAGGTTAACCTGTTAAACGGCACCGTCACTTTTGGGACTCGCAGCTGAAAATGACCTACCTAACTTAATGGTAACAATTCCTGACAACAGTGTGCTGCATACACAATTTATATTTTGAAAGAAGACCCTGTTTGAGTCTTCCTTCCACATACCCGAGTTGATAATGCTCATAAAGATAAAAAGTTATAGACTCTGAAGTGCCTCAAGAAAAAAAATATGATTTGAAAGCCACATGTCTCATGAGTTTATATTTCAAATTTGAGGAAGATATCATGAAAAATTTGATTCCTGCAAACATTTTTCTGAGACTATGTAGTATTTTTTTTATTCTCTGGCTGGCCATACAATCAACATTCACTGTGATGGCCAAACATTCAGCATTCAAACTGATGGCCGGTCATACAGTCAGTAATCACACACTGATTGCTGGTCATACCTGGTATAGAGAGTATAGGCTACGATGTGTCAAAAAGGTTGATTTCTTGCCACCTCATAACCCCCCCCCTCCTCCTATCATAGGACACCTGTTGGACACCTGTTTCTGTAGCACCCCCACCCATCTAACCCGCCATCTGTTTAATCCACCCCCAATAAACACATAGAATAACACTCCCATATGATTGTTTGGGACGCCCCCTATGCCATCCCCGAATAATTCTCAGGGGGTTATTGAAACTGTTTTAACTATGTGCTTTAACTTAAATTGTGAAAACGTGAGATGCTTATTAAACTGGTATAAGGGAAGTTTTTAATAAAGTTTTCACACACATAACATTTCAAGAAAACCTCAAACGTATAAAATCCTAACATGTATGTCCTGTATTTTCCAGAAAAGAGTAAAAAACCATGGGGTATTAAGACGAATATTTCAAGTGTTTGTTATTTAACACTAGTTAGTGTTTGTTCCCCAGTTACAAAATAAAAAGAAAACCTAGTCCGGTATCCATCTCTCTAAACAAAACAAAAAAGAATCAGATGTTCGTTAAACAATACGCTTATTCTCTGTTACGATTTAAAACTATTTCGAGTTCGTTACAAGGTTGAAAATGAAAGAAAAAGGGGTCTTCTCACCATGACTGAAACAAAAAGTTACCTCTCCTTCATATAGTTTATTAACAAACGGCAGTTCCGTTTTTAAATTTTGAGAGTTTGTAACCGTTAGACAATAAAAGAAAAAACGCTGACATCTCGACGGATCTAAAAATTATATATATATATATAGTCGATACGTACGGTAAACAATACGGCGTTACGTTTTTTTAAAGTTTGAGAGAAACTTTTTACCGGTTAGAACAAAAAAAACAAAACAGAAAAAAATGCTGACTTCAAAATCCCCAAACACACAGTGAACAAAAAAAAAATATCAGACCGTTAGCAATAAGATACTAGGCAAAGTCTATGTTGTACTCTATCATTACAATTTAAAACTAGTTAGTTTGTCACCAGTTAGAAAATAAAAGAAAAAGATCCCCGTGTATCTTACGTTGTTTTCCGTCAGTTCATCCTCACGCGTAGCTGTCAAAACACGGAATGAGCTCAGAAGCGCACAGGCCACACCTACAGCCCTCCCCCTAACAACGATGCCTCACCGCAAAGATAGATTTAAATGTATGTTAACAGAATTAAACAAAGTAGTGTTTCTAATAAATCGATATAATTTCTTAATTGATGAAAACATTCTATCTGTTTTAACATTAGACCATCATTTTTACTTTAAAAAGTTTTACCTTATAAACAATCATCTCTAAGCCATAGGAAAATGTTGTTTGTTTTTATTTTATTTTATTTTAGTTATTCACACTTATTTGAGTAATACCTTTATTTACTCTTTGGTTTTTGTCAAATTTAACTTACGGCGTGCTAACCCAGACGTTTTATTTTTGTTCACTTTTAAAATTAGGATAGTCAAGTTTTCTTCTAAACAATAACCTCTAAGCCAGAGGAAAAATGTTGTTTGGTTTGTTTTATTTTAGTTTAGTTTAGTTTAGTTATTCACACTTAATTTAGTAATTCCCTTATTTACTCTGTGGTTTTTGTCAAATTTAACTTACGGTGGGGGTATGACAGTTAAAACACACACGAATGCTCGCGCAAATATCTAACTGGGGTGTTTCGGGGGAGACTCTTTGATTTTCCGTCTGTAACGCTTGTGGCGTGTTATCTATCAATTAAAACAGACATGCGTAATTAAACGTCTAAGGTTTTTACAACCCGGTACGAAATGTAAATATTTCGTATCACGCAGTGTATCGAAACGAGATTGGCGCCGGGTGTCTGGGGTTTGTGTGATTACTGAAGCGTCCATATCAGCGTAATGTATTTCAAACGTTTGTGAAACATCTAAGACTGTTTCTGGGATTGCAACTCATTTGCAATCTAATGAGTTTTTGAGGGATCTGGCATTGTAAACGTTGGTGTTGTGTCAAGTAATCAGGTCACTGATCAAAGGGGTAGGCCTAACCGTTGTATCTATTACGACCTGCACCTGCGAGCGTGAACTTTGTCAAAAGTTTAGTGAAAAGTTCAGTAACTGGTCAAAGGGTGTGAAACCTACTGACCCTTTTTAACGACAAACATCTGGTTAGGTAAGAAAAACAGGAATGTTAATAGCCTAATGTATAGCTGGTGAATGTGATTTCACAGAGGTTCAGGATACACTTAGATAGATAGAAAAAAGACAATAACAACAAAAGTGAAATAAATAGGGAGATTTATGTTTTAAACAACCATACACGCAAAACACAAACACTCAACACAGACACAGACATATATACACAAAAACACTCAAACACGCAGACAAACATAAACACAAACACTCAACACAAACATGCACACAAACATCCCTACAGTTAAACATTTAGACTTGTACGATGTCTCATATAAACCTTTTACAAATAAAAACTTTTAAAATCAAACTGGGTATCTCTACAAGATGATGAAAAGCGGTATGATTAAACAATGATATAACTTTTGTTTGAACAAATAAGCTAAGTTTTGGAGATTTTTTGAACTTTCTAACCTAAAAACATGATGTGCTAAAGCAAGGATTAGAAGCAGTCAAATATCCTCTGATGAATGCAATACGTTTACATAGTTTTTTATTAATATATTAGCTATAATAGACTGAAAATTAGTTGACAAGGTTGTTTGTAACAAAACGTGTTTCTTATACAAGATGCTACAAATGTCTCACAGAACCTTTACAACAGATTAGACTTTCTTTCTCACTTTACTTAAAAGGGGTGTTATTAACCATGCTGTTTAAATGCAACATATTTATTTTCCACTATATCACTATAATGTTTTATTTTACTAAGATTTGATTAATTTATTGATATAAGAAACAAACAAATATTCGATAAGTCCATCTTATCACCCCAAGCTGATGTGTCTGATGGCTTGTGATTACATTAATATCTTACTGATACATATGTGTTAAGATGTTAAGTATGTGTAAAGTTCAGTATTACTGTTAAAAATTGTTTAAAAAGTAATCTTTTTTAGCTTTCATATAGGATTCACGGTCATACTCAGTTGGATTTTGTGTAACAGAGTCCTGAAACAAATGAAGATAGAATGTATGGAAGACTTTACTTTTAAGATATTATAATGACGGACTAAAAACTTTAGATTGATTAAACAACTGAGGTTATGCATTTCCCTTGAATATGTATACAGTAACCAGTGATTACATAAAACATTATTGTATAAATACATAACCTTGTAAATTCAGCATGATTCTATCATATTAATCAATTAAAAAAATACTTAATTGATATACCATATCTGACTTTCTCATCAAAACGCGACAAATTTTCTTTTGACTTTTTAAATGTCAAACAACCGTTTTGTTGGGACAAAAAAACATAGCGTTGTGTTTCTAAAGTTAGAATGCTTATAGTTTGTAATAAAATCACATCTTTAAGCTAAAACATTTTTTCTTTCAAACTCTTTCAAACCCCACCACAAACTGACAAAATCATCCTTAAGTTTGTTTAAACATTTAGCTGTAGCTGAGACCCTAATGGATCTATTTTACGCACAGTGTTGGGAAGGTTGCTACGGAAATGTAATAGGCTATAGATTACAAGTTACCCTATTTAAAATCGAATAAGTAGCGTAACTTTCAATACCTTTAAAAACGTATGTACATTTTTTATTACTTTTCTAAATATGTAATGTTTTCAACTGTTAATCTTTTGAAACATGTAAACCATGCAGGGTTAACCTTACAGTAGTGCTCAACACTGATTACTGTCAGACTTCAAAATCCTTCATCACTTGAATTAATATTATAATAATTTAATTTTAAAGCACAACACCACAAAATCAGAATTGCTTTGAGATTGTTCTGAGATTAAATACACATTTAAAACCATAACAAGATAGTTTAATAGCTATGATACTGTTTTCAAATCAAGTCTTTGCATAGCTATGACAGGAAACACTGGAATCTAACAATGCCTTAGAAAAAAACAGTTAATCTTAAAAAATAAATACATCACCCAAATAAGAAATAAAACAGTTATCGATTAAGCATGTGTCCTAAACTCCTGAAACATCGGTGTCTCGTATTTTAGAGCTGTTAATATAATTATGAAAGATATCAATTAAATCGATTGAGTAGGTGTGTATGTGTGTGTGTGTGTGTGAGAGAAAGTATTCAGATGCAAACCCCTTTGTAATCGTTAACATTTTCATAAGTAACTGTAATTTAATTGTACGTTTTTTTCTCAGTAACTGTAACTGATTACAATTACATTTATTTTGTAATTAAATTATGTAATTTAGCTACATGTAACTAGTTGCTCACCAACACTGTTTATGCATTATTACAATAATAGATGGTGAAAGAGTTCATTAACCTCTTTAATGTTAAAAATGTGAACAATATCACTTAACACTAGTTTGGCAAACAAGTGTATGTTCATAAAACAAGCCAGACTCGATTTGAAGTATCGTAACAAGTACAGTCATAGCAGAAAATGTATTATAGTGCCGCAGTTTTTCTTAAGATAAAGACAATTATTTGGTTACAAGAACACACGAATCCTAACACCTAACGCTTCACAAGATAACATAACATAACACGCTTGCTCCATTACAACATACACATCAAGCCTGTTTTAGCACATGTATATCGTATTATTCTTGAATATAATTGTTTAGTCTAAATATATTTTGACAATTCTTTTTGTTTTTGTTTATACAAAGGTGTTAAAATGAACGTGTGTAACTAATACCTGTCCTTCAACTGTTTCGACTTTCGGTCCGAGTGCACTACAATACCCAGCATACACCTCAGACTTCAAACATGGCCACCGGGGGGTCCATACCCCAAATACACATACATGACAGCGCTCTAAATCTTTGGACTTCTGATTATATGCGCGCTCGGATACCCTATATAAAAGACTCACATTTCCATGCTTTTTGTGAAGTATGCGCTCCTTCCGTGTTTTGATGTTACAAACCACCTTTTTTGTGATCTCTGTTAGTGATTCAAAGTCCAATTCATTTCCGTGAATCTAATCTTTTCAGTTCGGTTCAATGAACGGTTCATAGTGTCCTTAAGTCATCTCGCGGTGATGTCAGTATGCATTTCTTTTCTAACAACTCAGGGGTCATTTTATATCAGCGAAACATTCAAATAAAGTAAACTGTGTGAACGCGTATCGTCTTTTGTTCATTTAACCTGATGATGTTTGTGGTCACGGTTTCATTCACTGATCCTTCATGTCGGATACGAGTCACGACTGACCAATATTGAGTAGCCTACACATAAACGTGGATATGTTCTACATGCTTAAAGTATAAGCCTGTAGAAAGAATAAACCAGGCTCTCATTGATTTAGCTTAACAGCTTTAAAATATAATCTGCATGCACGATAAACCATACTCTCTTAAAATCGATAGTACACAAAACATCTGTAAAAGGGCTGATAACATATTAATGTGATGTTTTGGTTCATGTCTTAAACAACTGTGTGTTACTAAACAATTTTTTATTAGGTTTTAATATAAAAGATAATAGTTTGTTTACAATTTGGATGTTTTTATTATGAAATCACACAAAGAACCGCTGAAGTACGTACTGTTTAAGACGGAATTAATTGAAGTAATACTATGTGGTAATTTAACTGCTTTATTTACAGTATGCTGAATATAAAACTGTAAACAATTACATTAAAACATTTCAAGCTTGTTAAACAATCACTTACATTCCTCTTATGAAAACGCTTTCTAAAACATTTATCAGATACTATAAAACTCATATCCGTTAAGCGCTGTTTGCACGTTCACATGTACATTATCAACAAGTTCTCAATCTGTTCTCATGTACGCCAACATGTTCTTACAAACAGAAACATATTTATAACGAACTTGAAAATATTTCCAAAACATATAAATATCCGTCACACTTTGTGCACTGATCTAATGCATTCTGCACACCTTAAAACTATTAATTCAATCAAGAACCTGACCAAAAACTGACAGACAAAAGCTCAATGATAGTTGACATGGTTCGTGAGGAAGGACAAAATAATTATTATTTGCCACGGTAACATACTGGGGTCCGAGAAATTTGATATCCTTACTGTAGATTTTCTTAATATTCTTTATTCTTATTTGCTCTTATTCATAAACCTACAATAGTTAAGGAAAATTCAACAACTTTAACTGATAACATTTTAAAGGCTCTAACTGAAGAAATTAAATCAGATGTTTTATGTTTAGACTTGTCTGATCATTTTCCGATATTGCATTATTCTGTAATTAGGGTTAACAGGGCTAAACTCTCAAATGAAATACATCAAAATTATTTTATTTTATTGATCGATTAAATGACAGTCCTTCTACATGGCACAGCTTCAGACTAAACAAATGAAATTTATTTTAGGTCATCTTTCTGGTCTGTCTACGATACGGAAACACAAGACACGACAACCCAAGCATGAAACGTGAGTAGCCTAGATGTGTTTTTTCTGTCGCCTATGCAAATATTACACTTCAGACTTTTCTAACTATTACACTTAAAGACACATTTCACAGTACATACATAGATAAGCATTTATTTTGTGTATGTCTCTAGACCATAGGTAAATGACTTACAGTTGATAAGTCATTTTAAGTGAAAGGTGGGATGATTCATGTATTTTTTTTATTCTCTTCACACCAATACTTTGATACCGGTGTTTCAGGCGTCTGTCTTTTAGGTCTGACCCAGAAAACAGATGCCTTAATATTGCGTTCTTCTTTTTATGAAAACATGTGGTAAGCAGTTTTTGTCCTCATCTGCAGTATATCTATATATTTTAGCATGTCAGAAATTCCAATAGTTAGTTAGCAAATGCAACTGTTTATTACTGATATAAGTCACATCAGAGCTGCATTCTAGTTTATATTGAACATTTTTCATCTACCTACATGTATAACGGCGCTGCAGTTCTAGGTCGTCACACCGTTGTGAGATTTAAACCGCAAAGTTTTTCATCACCTTACACTTTGAAACCAGAACAATTGTATGTGTTTCCATGGCTGTTCGCTCTTTCTGTTTGAATTTGTTTACCGCAGTTTCACCATTCTTATCTTATTTCCCCACCTAATTGTAATTGTTAGGCCTTACGCTTATGGCGTTATACGCTTTGTCTCCTAGTTTTGCTGTCATGTTAGCGGGCCCTCTTTGTTTATATAAGTTCTGCGAATTTGGTTGATTTAATAAAATTTTGCTTTAAACCTCGTCTTCATTCGAGACATTCACGTTACATTATTATATTATCCTAGCTTATATCAGATATAAGATACAAAATCGTTTCTTATTCATTATTTTCCGTCTACGCTCGTACGTTCTATTCCGTCTAACTGTTTTCTTTTTATTAAATCGATAACAAAAAAAAAAAAAAAAAGTTTATGAACTCAGAGAATAGAATAACGAGTTAAGTGAGACAACCTTTTATTTCAACAATATATTGTTTAATATACATTCATACATTGAAGTAGTGAAGAAAATTATCAAATTGCCATTACAAACAAACAGTAGTAATGAGATTACAGGCGGTCTAGTCAGAAAAGAAAATCTCTCTATGACGTCTTTTACAAAACAAGTTTTCCCCTTCATCCCTAGCAGCGGCAGAACACCAGTCACGCTCCATCGGGGTTTGAGCTGAGTCAGACGTCTTTTTCAGAATTCAATTCTTTCCCAGACATAAACTTTGTCCCCTAATCATTATAGAATGTTTTCGCCGTTTAATCTGGGTTGACTGTTTTAATTCACGATGGTCCAGACCTTGTGCAATTTCAATTTCAGTTTCAATTTCCGGTTTTCAGATCTGGCGAAGCGTTATTAGTTGAAAAATTGCATAGTGCGTCAGGCTCAGACAAATTGGATTCTTGAAGCTGATTCTGTCGAACCATGTAGATAACGTTCAACTTTTGAACAACAAGATCTTGCAGTACCTCCAACGTACTCACTGTCAAACGTGGCGCAACTGCAGAGTTTATCAGGCCAGTCGTTGTTGGTTTTAGCGATCGGACCCACCCTCACCCCATTGCCTGATGTACAGGGTGGGGTTGTCCTCAGGAAGTCATAAACATTGGTCACGCCTAAGATAAGTTTCACTCAAGTCAGTTATGATATTTTGGATAACAAGGTAACTTGGACATTTAAAACATTAGACGATTTAGCAGAGCTTTTATCCGAAGCAACTTCAAATGAAGGAAAGTGTTTAGGTGTAGGCAGGGAGCAATGTTATACGTCCTGGGATAGTCCTAACGGATGCAGATAGCAAGTTTGTTTAGTTAGTTAATTGATTTTTTTGTTGCGATTTAATAAAATAAAACAGTTAGACGGAATAGAACGTACGAGCGTAGACGGAAAATAATGAATAAGAAACGATTTTGTATCTTATATCTGATATAATCTAGGATAATATAATAATGTAACGTGAATGTCTCGAATGAAGACGAGGTTTAAAGCAAAATTTTATTAAATCAACCAAATTCGCAGAACTTATATAAACAAAGAGGGCCCGCTAACATGACAGCAAAACTAGGAGACAAAGCGTATAACGCCATAAGCGTAAGGCCTAACAATTACAATTAGGTGGGAAATAAGATAAGAATGGTGAAACTGCGGTAAACAAATTAAATCAGAAAGAGCGAACAGCCATGGAAACATATAAAATTGTTCTGGTTTCAAAGTGTAAGGTGATGAAAAACTTTGCGGTTTAAATCTCACACCGGTGTGACGAGACCTAGAACTGCAGCGCGTTAAACATGTAGGTAGATGAAAAACTTTCAATATAAACTAGAATGCAGCTCTGATGTGACTTATCTCAGTAATAAACAGTTGCATTTGCTAACTAACTATTGGAATTTATGACATGTTAAAACATATTGGTATACTGCAGATGAGGACAAAAACTTCTTACCACATGTTTTCATAAAAAGAAGAACGAACTATTAAGGCATCTGTTTTCTGGGCCAGACCTAAAAGACCGGTATCAAAGTATTGGTGTGAAGAGAATAAAAAAGACATGAATCTTCCCACCTTTCGCTTAAAATGACTTATCAACTGTAAGTCATTTACCTATGGTCTAGAGACATACACAAAATAAATGCGTATCTATGTATGTACTGTGAAATGTGTGTCTTTAAGTGTAATAGTTAGAAAAGTCTGAAGTGTAATATTTGCATAGGCGACAGAAAAACACATCTAGGCTACTCACTTTTCATGCTTGGGTTGTCGTGTCTTGTGTTTCCGCATCGTAGACAGACCAGAAAGATGACCTAAAATAAATTTCATTTGTTTAGTCTTAAGCTGTGCCATGTAGAAGGACTGTCATTTAATCGATCAATAAAATAAAATTATTTTGATGTATTTCTTTTGAGAGTTTAGCCCTGTTAACCCTAATTACAGAATAATGCAATATCGGAAAATGATCAGACAAGTCTAAACATAAAACATCTGATTTAATTTCTTCAGTTAGAGCCTTTAAAATGTTATCAGTTAAAGTTGTTGAATTTTCCTTAACTATTGTAGGTTTATGAATAAGAGGAAAATAAGAATAAAGAATATTAAGAAAATCTACGGTAAGGATATCAAATTTCTCGGACCCCAGTATGTTACCGTGGCAAAGATTTATTATTTTGTCCTTCCTCACGAACCATGTCAACTATCATTGAGCTTTTGTCTGTCTGGTTTTGGTCAGGTTCTTGATTGAATTAATTGTTTTAAGGTGTGCAGAATGCATTAGATCAGTGCACTATGTGTGACGGATATTTATATGTTTTGGACATATTTTCAAGTTCGTTATAAATATGTTTCTGTTTGTAAGAACATGTTGGCGTACATGAGAACAGATTGAGAACTTGTTGATAATTTACATGTGAACGTGCAAACAGCGCTTAACGGTTATGAGTTTTATAGTATTTGATAAATGTTTTATAAAGCGTTTTCATAAGAGGAATGTAAGTGATTGTTTAACAAGCTTGAAATGTTTTAATGTAATTGTTTACAGTTTTATATTCAGCATACTGTAAATAAAGCAGTTAAATTATCACAGTATTACTTCAATTAATTCCGTGTTAACAAACAGTACGTAGCCTACTTCAGCGGTTCTTTGTGTGATTTCATAATAAAAACTATAATCTATAATCTAAATTGTAAACAAACTATTATCTTTTGTTAAAACTTAATAAAAAATTGTTTAGTAACACACAGTTGTGTAAGACACACAGACCAAAACATCGCATTAATGTGTTATCAGCCCTTTTACACATATTTTGTGCACTATCAATTTTAAGAGTGTATGATTTATCGTGCATGCAGATTATGTTTTAAAGTTGTTAAGCTAAATCAATGAGAGACTGGTTTATTCTTTCTACAGGCTTATACTTTAAGCATGTTGAACATATCCGCGTTTATGTGTAGGCTACTCGATATTGGTCAGTCGTGACTCGTATCCGACATGAAGGATAAGTGAATGAGACTGTGACCATAAACATCATCAGGTTAAATGAACAAAAGACGATACGTGTTCACACAGTTTACTTTATTTGAATGTTTCGCTGTTATAAAATGACCCCTGAGTTGTTAGAAAAGAAATGCATACTGACATCACCGCGAGATGACTTAAGGACACTATGAACCGTTCATTGAACCGAACTGAAAAGATTAGATTCACGGAAATGAATTGGACTTTGAATCACTAACAGAGATCACAAAAAGGTGGTTTGTAACATCACAACACGGAAGGAGCGCATACTTCAGAAAAAGCATGGAAATGTGAGTCTTTTTTATATAGGGTATCCGAGCGCGCATATTATCAGAAGTCCAACGATTTAGAGCGCTGTCATGTATGTGTATTTTGGGATATAGACCCCCGGTGGCCATGTTTGAAGTCTGAAGAGTATGCTGGGTATTGTAGTTTCCTGACCTGAAAGTCTACAGCATTTGAATGAAGTATTAGTTACACACGTTCAATTTAACACCTTTGTATAAACAAAAACAAAAAGAATTGTCAAAACATATTTAGACTAAACAATTATATTCAAGAATAATACGATATACATGTGCTAAAACAGGCTTGATGTGTATGTTGTATTGGAGCAAGCGTGTTATGTTATGTTATCCTGTGAAGCGTTAGGCGTTATGATTCGTGTGTTCTTGTAACCAAATAACTGTCTTTATCTTCAGAAAAACTGCGGCGCTATAATACATTTTCTGCTATGACTGTACTTGTTACGATGCTTCAAATCGGGTCTGGCTTGTTTTATGAGTGTACCCTTGTTTGCCAAACTATTGTTAAGTGATATTGTTCACATTTTTAACGTTAAAGAGGTTAATGAACTCTTTCACCATGTATTATTGTAATAATGCATAAACAGTGTTGGGGAGCAACTAGTTGCATGTAGTTAAATTACATAATTTAATTACAAAATAAATGTAATTGTAATCAGTTACAGTTACTGAGAAAAAATGTGCAATTAAATTGGTTATTTATGAAAATGTTAATGATTACAAAGGGGTTTGCATCTGAATACTTTCTCTCATCACACACACCCACACACACACACACATATACAATTTTAATTATCTCTTTCATAATTATATTTAACATCTCTACAAGTTTGAGACACCAATGTTTCAGGAGTTTAGTACACAGAATAGGACTTTTTCGATAACTGTTTTATTTCCTATTTGAGTGATGTATATATTTTTTTTTTTACCTTTAACTGTTTTTTCCAATCCGTTGTTAGATGCCAGTGTTTTCCTGGCATAGCTATGCAAAGACAGATTTTAAAACAGTATCATAGCTATTAAACTATCTTGTTATGGTTTTAAATGTGTATTTAATCTCAGAACAATCTCAAAGCAATTTTGATTTTGTGGTGTTGTGCTTTAAATTAAATTATTATAATCCTAATTCAAATGATGAAGGATTTTGAAAGTCTGACAATAATCAGTGTTGAGTGCTACTGTAAGATTAATCCTGCCTGGTTTACATGTTTGAAAATAATAAACAGTTGAAAACATTAGAAATTTAGAAAATAAATCAAGTTACATTACTTTTTTTAAGTAATTGAAATAGTTACGCTACTTATTAGATTTTAAATAGGGTAACTTGTAATCTATAGCCTATTACATTTCCGTAGCAACCTTCCCAACACTGTGCGTAAAATAGATCCATCAGGGTCTCAGCTACAGCTAAATGTTTAAACAAACTTAAGGATGATTTTGTCAGTTTGTGGTGGGGTTTGAAAGAGTTTGAAAGAAAAAATGTTTTAGCTTATAGATGTGATTTTACTACAAACTATAAGCATTCCAACTTTAGAAACACAACGCTATGTTTTTTTGTCCCAACAAAACGGTTGTTTGACATTTAAAAAGTCAAAAGAAAATTTGTCGCGTTTTGATGAGAAAGTCAGATATGGTATATCAATTAAGTCTTTTTTTTTTATTGATTAAT
>JADLZN010011236.1:595033-688103 GCA_018155175.1 Sinocyclocheilus anophthalmus
TATGATATATCAATTAAGTCTTTTTATTGATTAATATGATAGAATCATGATGAATTTACAAGGTTATGTATTTATACAATAATGTTTCATGTACTCACTGGTTATTGTACTCATATTCAAGAGAAATGCATAACCTCAGTTGTTTAATCAATCTAAAGTTTTTAGTCCGTCATTATAATATCTTAAAAGTAAAGTCTTCCATACATTCTATTTTAATTTGTTGCAGGACTCTGTTACACAAAATCCAACTGAGTATGACCGTGAATCCTATATGAAAGCTAAAAAAGATTACTTTTTAAACAATTTTTAACAGTAATACTGAACTTTACACATACTTAACATCTTAACACATATCAGTAAGATATTAATGTCATCACAAACCATCAGACACATCAGCTTGGGGTGATGAGATGGACTTATCGAATATTTGATTGTTTCTTATATCGATAAATTGATCAAATCTTAGTAAAATAAAACATTATAGTGCTATAGTGGAAAATAAATATGTTGCATTTAAACAGCATGTTAATAACACCCTTTTAAAGTAAAGTGAGAAAGAAAGTCTAATCTGTTGTAAAGGTTCTGTGAGATATTTGTAGCATCTTGTATAAGAAACACGTTTTGTTGCAAACAACCTTATGACAACTAATTTTCAGTCTATTATAGCTAATATATTAATAAAAATCTATGTAAACGTATTGCATTCATCAGAGGATTATTTGACTGCTTCTAAGCCTTGCTTTAGCACATCATGTTTTTAGGTTTGAAAGTTCAAAAAATCTCCAAAACTTAGCTTATTTGTTCAAACAAAAGTTATATCATTGTTTAATCATACTGCTTTTCATCATCTTGTAGAGATACCCTGTGTGATTCTAAAAGTTTTTATTTGTAAAAGGTTTGTATGAGACTTCGTACACGTCTAAATGTTTAACTGTAGGGATGTTTGTGTGCATGTTTGTGTTGAGTGTTTGTGTTTATGTTTGTCTGCGTGTTTGAGTGTTTTTGTGTATATATGTCTGTGTTTGTGTTGAGTGTTTGTGTTTTGCGTGTATGTTTGTTTAAAACATAAATCTCCCTATTTATTTCACTTTTGTTGTTATTGTTTTTTTTCTATCTATCTAAGTGTATCCTGAACCTCTGTGAAATCACATCCACCAGATCTACATTAGGCTATTAACATTCCTGTTTTTTCTTCTTAACCTAACCAGATGTTTGAGGTTAAAAAGTTCAATAGGGTTCATATTCTTTGACCAGTTACTGAACTTTTCACTAAACTTTTGACAAAGTTCACGCTCGCAGGTGCAGGTCGTAATAGATACAACGGAGATCCTTTGATCAGTGAACTGATTACTTGACACAACACCAATGTTTACAACGCCAGATCCCTCAAAAACTCATTAGTTTGCAAATGAGTTGCAATCCCAGAAACAGGCTTAGATGTTTCACAAACGTTTGAAATACATTACGCTGATATGGACGCTTCAGTGTTCACACAACCCAGACACCCTCCCCCTCATCACCATTCTAGTTTCATTGCACTGCGTGAGACGAAATATTTGCATTTCGTACCTTGTTGTAAAAACCTTAGACGTTTAATTACGTATGTCTGTTTTAATTGATAGATAACACGCCACAAGCGTTACAGACGGAAAATCAAAGAGTCTCCCCCGAAACACACCAGTTAGATATTTGCGCGAGCATTCGTGTGTTTTAACTGTCATGCCCACACCGTAAGTTAAATTTGACAAAACCAGAGAGTAAATAAAGGAATTACTAAATTAAGTGTGAATAACTAAAATAAAATAAAATAAAAACAAACAACATTTTTCCTCTGGCTTAGAGGTTAATTGTTTAGAAGAAAACTTGACTACCCTAATTTTAAAAGTGAACAAAAATAAAAAAGTCTGGGTTAGCACCGTAAGTTAAATTTGACAAAAACAAAGAGTAAATAAAGGAATTACTAAATTAAGTGCGACTAACTAAACTAAAATAAAACAAACCAAACAACATTTTCCTATGGCTTAGAGGTGATTGTTTATAAGGTAAAACTTTTTAAAGTAAAAATGTTGGTCTAATGTTAATACAGATAGTATGTTTTCATCAATTAAGAAATTATATCGATTTATTAGAAACACTGCTTTGTTTAATTCTGTTAACATACATTTAAATCTCATCTTTGCGGGCCTCCGGTGTTAGGGGTGTGTTAGGGGCGGGTTGTAGGTGTGGTTTGAGTGGGACCGGACGTAAACATTCTGAGTTTTGACAGCAGCGTGTGAGGATGTATCAGCGGAAAACATCGTAAGATGAGAGGGTTTTTTTATTTTGTTTAACTTGTGAAAAACTCTAACTAGTTTTTAAATTGTAGCTAATGGTAGAGTGCAACATAGATTTTGACAAGTATCTTAACCTGTCGCTTAACGTTTTTTATTTTCTAACTGGTAACAAGCTCTAACTTTTAAAATTGTACAGAGAAAAAAACTGACATATTGTTTAACGTACGTATCTGTATGGATATTTTTTTGTTTTAGATCACGGTGAGATGTCAGCATTTTTCTTTTATTTTCTAACTTGTGACAAGCCAACTAGTTTTAAATTGTAATGTTTACAAGATTTTGACTTGCCATGTGCTGTTTACGACCTATCTGAAGGATACTTTTTTTTTTAGATCACGGTGAGATGTCAGCATTTTTCTTTTATTTTCTAACTTGTGACAAGCTAACTAGTTTTAAATTGTAATGATAGAGTACAACATAGACTTTGCCTAGTATCTTATTGCTAACGGTCTGATATTTTTTTTGTTTTAGTTCACGGTGAGATGTCAGCATTTTTTCTTTTCTTTTCTAACCGGTAACAAACTCTCAAACTTTTAAAAACGTAACTGCCGTATTGTTTAACGAACGTATCTGATATATATATATATAATGTGTGTGTGTAATATATAGTATTTTTTTAGATCACGGTGAGATGTCAGCATTTTTTCTTTTCTTTTCTAACCGTTAACAAACTCTCAAACTTTTAAATTGTAATGTTACAAGATTTTGACTGCACGTACTTTTTAACGAACTATCTGGAAGGATACTTTTTGTTTCAGATCATGGTGACAAGTCACCATTTTTATTTCATTTTCTAACTGGTAACAAACTGTAAATAGTTTTTAAATTGTAACAGAAAAACTGCCGTATTGTTTAACGAACTATCTGATTCTCTTTTTTTGTTTGTGTTTAGATAGATGGATAGCGGCCTAGTTTTCTTTTTATTTTCTAACTTGTAACAAACTCTAACTAGTTTTAAATTAACAACACTTAAATATTCGTCTTAACCCCCCTGGTTTTTACTCTTTTCTGGAAACACAGACATTACTGTTTATATATTTTATATAGTTTGATGTTTTTTCTTGAAATGTATGTGTGTGAAAACTTTAATAAAAACTTCCCTTATCCCAGTTTAATAAGCATATCACGTTTCACAATTTAAAGTTTAAAGCACATAGTTAAAAACAATTAACCCACACAAAAACACTTTCCCAAACAATCATAAATTCCATGGGATCATTGGGGTGGATAAACAGATGGCCGGGTTAGATGGGTGGGGGGTGTACAGAAACAGGTGTCCAAACAGGTGTCCATTTATGGTAGGAGGAGGGGGGTTTATGAGGGGCAATAAATCAAACTTTTTGACACATAGTAGCCTATACTCTCTCTCTCATGCGACATGGCATTGTCAGATGACTATCAGAGGATATGGGTACTGGCTGCTTCTCACAGCAAAGAGCACCGTCAAAGACTCTTTTATTCCTAAATCAAATTACACTTAACTCAAATTTGGTGGCAGCACACAAATGGTATCAATTTCAAAACAATTTTTCTAAATCAAACAGTTTAGAAACCCATGGAAAAAATAGGAATACGTCTAAACCATTTAAAGAACTGGAATTATGATATTTTTGGATGGAATGACCATTGGCAGAATTCCACATGTCTGGATAAGGTAATATAACAAACAGAATAAATGCTGAAAAAAAAAAATCAAACTAAATATTTTCTAAAAGAGCTTTGTATAAGAGGCAAAGTCCTTCTCATTGCACAGTGCCGGTGACTTTTATGAATAAACTGTATTGAAAATCTCTTATAAATAGTTTACAAAGAGCTTAAACAAACAAGTGTCTTCTACCAAAGATACTTTTTTTTAATAAATAAAAAATGTGAAATGTATTATTATTTTTTTCCATTTACTTATTCTATTTATTAATTCCTTTGCATATTGTAACATCTGATTTTTATGTATCATAAAAAAGAACAGCAGTTCCTACATCTTGCATGGGCATATCTGGGTGTCTAGATAAAGCTATGATACATTCCAGCCAGAGCGGAAGTTTGTTGTTACTTTCCTATTTTGGAAATCTGTTCCCAAGTCATGTTCTTGATTGAGTCATTTCCATGAAAAACGCCTCTACATGGGTTTACTCAACACACACACAAAACATATCCGACAAGCATTTTCCTTCTTGTTCCAAGAAGAACAGTATAATTCTTTAGATTCTTTAGTAACGGTATTTTTGAATATTTACTACTTTTAAAATCTAATAAACACTGCTAAAAGATTTCTCTCAGTACAAATCAGATTTCAAAATGACACAGTAAAGCATTTAAGTGTCTGCTGGTTCTGAGAAAAGCATGTCCTGACAACATAGTTGGGATGATCACCTGAGGTGGGATCTGTAAATCATAACTTTTCAAGGGATATGCCATTACCAAAATAGAGAAGAACTAGTCTCATCCAGACACAGTAAACATGAATAATACATGTTAACCATTTGCCTATTCCACATCCCTTTGAGGCATGTACCATAACAAAGAGTTGCCACCTGGTTTGGGTTCACTTATTATAGGTGTGGAGTTTTACTGTGTTACAAACCATTTTACAGGGTTTTAAGCATCTGATTTTGTTTTTCAGTGACTAAGAGAAAGTTTTAGTTTTTTTTTCATCCTAGATAATGTAAATCGTGTGCCTAAAAAGCTCTGAACTGCTACCTTATCAAGTGGAAACATTTAGTGTTTTGTATTTTGATTTTTTTTTTTTGGGGGGGGGGGTGGGGGGGGGGGGGGGGGGGGGGGGGGGGGGGGGGGGGGGGGAGGGTTCGTGTAAACAAATGCTCAATTATGATTTTGAATGGTTTTAGTAATGTTACTGGGAATAACATGGGCCTTTCACACAGACCCTTGTAGAAGCACTCATTTAACTAATCACTGTCTGATCTGGATGTAAATAAATACTCCGCATTCTTTCTCTAAATAGCTTTACAAGAATTAACAGCTTAAGGAAGCAGGAAATGAGAAAAAAAATTAAAAATAAAATCGCAGTGGCTCCAGAGATAAAAACACAAAACTCCAGACATGAAAACAACAGAATGAAACGAGCGCCTGTTGAAACAGAACCCATCCCTGTCAGAGCATGCAGCAGAACTTCCAACTCACAGCACGGACATTGTTAAGTGAAGTTAAAGCCTTAAAAAGTAAAACAGTATCTATTAAAGTAAAATAAAACAACTGACAAGCAAAAGTTTACCTGAGTCTTGCTCGCGTGGCTGCTACTATGAAATTTGTCATACCGTTCAGATGCAGAATAAAATTTCTAAACGTGTGTCCTAGAATTGTCGCCCTCTGCTGATCGAGTTCACAGCGGCAGTTGGTTTCCTTAACAACGTGTAAACATATCCGGGAAATTAAAACTAAATTCGTAGAATAAAAAAAGGAAACGCAGCTCACAGGTAGGCTAATATTGTTTGCTTTCTCACCCCCACAGATTGTTATCTTAACACAGTCTCTTTGAAAGTTGAATAAATGCTGTTGTTTTTGTTTGTTTTTCATATTAAATATGATCATTTCCTGGCATAAGAGAAAATGAGCAAGACATTAGATACAACATCTCTGTCAGAGACCTTCATACAGTTCCAGTTAGTACGGTTCTTAACATTGTCCATCCATTCCTCACTGCTTTGCCTTTTCCTGTGAGTCTAATATCTTTATTTCTAATAGAATTCAGGTTAAAAGGGAAGAGATTCAAGCTTTTGAGGAAGAAATATGCCAACTAGAAGATAAGAAGAAAAAACTGATAAAGCTGGTAAGTGTCAACATTATGTTTGTGAAGATGATGACTGAAGAAGACTAAACTCAAACACGTGTCTGCAGCAGGAGCAGCTGAGAGAAGAGCATAGAGGCCATGTGCGTGAACTGCAGAAAAAGATGAAGGAGCAGGAGAGGAACCTGGAGCAAAGGCAGCGAGAAGATGAAGAGCAGGTGGAGGGCACGGCCCGGGAGAATCTGGAGCTAAAACACAAGCAAGAGAACGAGCTAGAAGGTACTCGAGTGGCAATAACAATGTTTTGAGGAAATAGTTTGCTCAAAAATGACTCTGTCGTCATTTTCTCACCCTCATGTTCTAAGCGAATCTTTCAAGTTTGAAAAATGATGCAAAAATACCATAAATTAATATAAAACAATTCCATATGACCTATACGCTATATTCAGCATATTCTAAAGCCATATTTCAGGAGTGGATTCGTGTACTCCGACAATGATATTAAAGACCAAATTTTAAATATTAATATACCAAATATTAAAGACCACCTTATTAATAAAACATACTGTGTAGAAGCAAGAAGATACATTTTAATATCACTGTTTAACTTAATACTGACAAGTCTGAGTGAATGGCAGCGCTAATTGTCTCATGAACATGCAGTCCTGTACAGAAGACCAGGATTTTATTTTTATGTTAAATATTACATAAAATTTCGCTTCTTGTATACACCTAGAAAACTCGGTGAACATTCAGTGATACTTTTGTGCTTTTTTTTAAAAAAAAAAAAGAAGCTTAATGGAGTTCACTTTCCACTACATATAACAGGTGCATCTCAATAAATTAGAATAAGTAGAAAAGTTCATTTATTTCAGTAATTCAACTAAATTGTGAAACTCGTGTATTAAATAAATTCAATGCACACAGACTGAAGTAGTTTAAGTACTTGGTTCTTTTAATTGTGATGATTTTAGCTCACATTTAACAAAAACCCACCAATTCAATATCTCAACAAATTAGAATACTTAAAAAAAATAAAAAAATAAACTTTTTGGACTGTTGGGCCTTCTGGACAGTACTTATTATACTGTACATGTACTCAATACTTGGTAGGGGCTCCTTTTTTTAATTACTGCCTCAATTCGGCGTTTCATGGAGGTGATCAGTTTGTGGCACTTCTGAGGTGGTATGGAAGCCCAGGTTTTTTGAAAATGGCCTTCAGCTCATCTGCATTTTTTTGGTCTCTTGTTTCTCATTTTCCTCTTGACAATACCTCATAGATTCTCTATGGTGTTCAGGTCTGGTGAGTTTGCTGGCCAGTCAAGCACACCAACACCATGGTCATTTAACCAACTTTTGGTGCTTTGGCAGTGTGGGCAGGTGCCAAATCATGCTGGAAAATGAAATCAGCATCTTCAAAAAGCTGGTCAGAAGAAGGAAGCATAAAGTGCTCCAAAATATCTTGGTAAACGGGTGCAGTGACGTTGGTTTCAAAAAACACAATGATTTTTTTTTTCCGACCAACACCAGCAGATGGTATTGCACCCCAAATCATCACAGACTGTTGGAAACTTAACACTGGACTTCAAGCAACTTGGGCCATGAGCTTCTCCACCCTTCCTCCAGACTCTGGACCTTGGTTTCCAAATGAAATACAAATCTTGCTCTCATCTGAAAAGAGGACTTGGACCACTGGGCAACAGTCCAGTTCTTCATCTCCTTAGCCCAGGTAGACGCCTCTGACGTTGTCTGTGGTTTAGGAGTGGCTAACAAGAGGAATACGACAACTGTAGAAAAATTCCTTGACATGTCTGTGTGTGGAGGCTCTTGATGCCTTGACACCAGCCTCAATCCATTCCTTGTGAAGTTCAATCAAATTCTTGAATCGATTTCGCTTGACAACCCTCATAAGGCTGCGGCTCTCTAAGTTGGTTGTGCATCTTTTTCTTCCAACCTTTTACCTTCCACTCAACTTTCTGTTAACATGCTTGGATACAGCACTCTGTGAACAGTCAGCTTCTTTGGCAATGAATGTTTGTGCTTACCCTCCTTGTGAAAGGTGTCAATGACTATCTTCTGGACAACTGTCAGATCAGCAATCTTCCCAATGATTGTGTAGCCTAGTGAACCAAACTGAGAGAACATTTTGAAGGCTCAGGAAACATTTGCAGGTGTTTTAAGTTGATTAGCTGATTGACATGTCACCATAGTTCTAATTGTTGGGATCAGTGAATGGTGGTTTTTTAAATGTGAGCCAAAATCATCACAACTAAAACTAAAAGAACCAAAGACTTAAACTACTTCAGTCGTGTGCAGTGAATTTATTTGATACACGAGTTTCACAATTTGAGTTGAATCACTGAAATAAATGAACTTTCCCACGACATTGCCACGCCACACCTAGCATTCCAATTATGATATGCACCTGTAGAAGAGAGACAATGGTGTTTTTTTATGGTCCGAAAAAGAAAGAAGTGTATATGGCACTAGAACACCAGGGTGATTAAATGGCTTTTTACAATGTTCCCACTTTTCAAGCTTCAAAAAAGATGCAAGATACCATAAAAGAACATTACACAATTAAATATGACTTGTGAGCTATATTCCTAATGTCATCTAAAGCCATGCATGATAGCTTTGTGTTGGTGTGTTCATGAGAATCAGATCAAGAGTCAGATCTTCTCAAAAAAAATGTATGGTTCAGTTCATAAAACCAATCTGAATGATTCATTCACGAGTTTTTAAGCCGCAGACTTTCCAGGGAATCAACCATACAAAGCTACAGCTACAGAAAACCCACCCAAATGTATAGATGCAGACACATGGCAATTGTCCAGTTTCAGGTACTGTCTGCTCCACCCCCATACAGAACACGCTTGAAGACACCATGGCAGTGTACCTTAGTGAACACCTTTAAAAATTGTTTGTGTGGTTTATACAGAACTGCGCTGTAAGCTTGCAAGGCTGCAGGTGCAAGTGAAGGAACTGCAGGAGGAACAGCAGGTATGGCTTCAGTATAAGAATGAAGGCAGCATTAAAGACCAGCAAAAGATACAGAAACTGGAAAAAGATATTGCCTTAACACAAAGGACTTTTCAGGAGACCCTCGATTACGAGTAATTGAACTCAGGGTTTGTAAAGAATACAATCTATCTACGTCATCGTCGAACACACAAAGCATATGGCGAACATTCGGTTATAACCATCATAAAATCTATACTCAGACCTACAGTTGTTGGTAGAACGTGTACGACGTACATACAAGTGCATTGCAGACAAGCTACATACATAATAATGTAAATTTTTTCATGACAGCCCCCAGGACCAAATTATATTATTAGAATCGATATAAGATACTTCAATAAACTTTCAGTTATGTTGCTTAGATATAGGGTAAACATCTAGGGCTATGTGAAACAGCAGTATTCAGGCCAGTAGACTAATAAGAAAATAAAACATCATGCGTCTGACATTTTAAAACGAATAACATTTTAATATAAAAAAAATCAGATTATTTTCAGAGATCTCTGGTTGCGGCTATCAATGAAACTGAGCAAAAAGTAGCACAGAGTTTAAAGGATGGAATTCAGCTCGCCTTTGAGGTACTATGAACACCTTATTGTTGTCTGAATTGTGAATAATACGTCTGTTCTGAGGTACTGAAACCATCTTTATGTTTCAGAGAGCAAATGAAAACCTTGATAACATGAGTAAACTAGAGATCAAAGAAATGCATTGGCTGAAAAAACAGGTGTGGTCACATTTTAGGTTCTATTTTACATGCATCTTATTGTACATGCAAAGATTACACAATGCCGCTAATCGTCCATATCAGGTTCCCCTATATAACGAGAAGGTCGCAGTGTTGGAATCCACCGTCCATAAGTTAGAAGAGGAGATCTTGGATCTTGTTTCCCTCAGCCCAGGCAATGAGTTTCTTGCGCAATCTGCTAGCCTTGGGTCCCATGATACCCACAATATGGACAGGAACATAATGAAAATAAGCCCTGAGGAAACATCAGGTAATCCAAACATGCCTAATAATAGCAGTGATGGTCTAAGAATAAACAGACTTTACTGAACACATGGTGCTTTATAATTATTTTGCATTGACATTTTATAACCAATAGATGGCACCATAAGAGTAGACATACTGAAACACTAAAATACCAGGAGAAATCCCTCAATGATGGTTGCTTCCTAGTGCTGAACCCTTAAGTTCAAGAGTGAAGGAAATCCTAGGTCTGTTATTTCTTCCATTTGGATTGTAATCATTTTGAATTATTAGCTAAATATATGTTCACATTCAGTCTTATTTGTAAGCCTAATATGTTGAAAACGCAAAACATTTATCTCGTCACATTCTGTCAGAATTACATGACTCACACAAAACTCCCAATTACACAGATTCTCCCGAAAATGACTGGATTTTATCTGCAAAACAAAAAGCTAAAAGACCATAGGATTTTTTTTTCTAAAAGCCCATAGAAATACTCTAACCCACGGTTTCACAGACAGACGAGACTTAAAGACTTACATTTTAGTCTGGAACTAGGCTTGAGCGGTTTCAACTGAAAGAAACGTGCACTGATTGATCTTATAATACGTCAGTGCCATTGTTTTGTCCTAAGATGCACACCAGTGATGTTTCTTTTTAAGGCATGTTTATAAAAATTACTTAAATGTCCTAATTGAACTATGGCCTAATCCTGGCTTAGTCCAAGCCCTGTCTGTGAAACCAGGCCTAAATGATACAATGCTATTTCTGCGTGTCAGACGTACAAACTGACAGAGCTCAGCGGATTGATTACCACTCTTCTTTGCCAGCAAACAATGAACAAAGACTTTAATAA
Organism: Sinocyclocheilus anophthalmus; assembly: GCA_018155175.1. NCBI lineage: Eukaryota > Metazoa > Chordata > Actinopteri > Cypriniformes > Cyprinidae > Sinocyclocheilus > Sinocyclocheilus anophthalmus. The sequence continues at coordinate 605,965 of JADLZN010011236.1, forward strand.
TGATCCTAAGTACAAAACTTTCAGCCAATCATGAAACTATATATACATATATATACATATACACACCACAAAACCAGTCTTAAGTCGCTGGGGTATATTTGTAGCAATAGCCAAAAATATATTGTATGGGTCAAAATTATAGATTTTTCTTTTATGCCAAAAATCATTAGGATATTAAGTAAAGATCATGAAGACATTTTGTAAATTTCTTACTGTAAATATATTAAAACTTAATTTATTGATTAGTAATATGCATTGCTAAGAACTTCATTTGGACAACTTTAAAGGCGATTTTCTCAATATTGTGAATGTTTTTTTTTTTTTGGCACAGATTCACGATTTTAAACTAGCGTATCTTCAATGGGAAAACTTATTATTCAGCTTTCGTAGGTACGTTAATATCTCAATTTCGAAAAATTGAACCTTATGACTGGGTTTGTGGTCCAGGGTGTCACACACACACACACACACTCACACACACACACACACACACACACAACAACACACAGCCCAGTAGCAGTTCATACGGAGGATGGGCGACTTTGAATGCTGCCACTGGCACTGTTCAGCCCTCACTAATGGCTCTCAAAGTAGAGGTAGTCTTGTCATTATACCCACAATACATTACAGGGCAGCTGTGTTTTCATTACCGCTCAAAACTTCATGTCCTCAGCAGTTTAAACTTAATGGCCTCTGAGTGCAGCAGCTACACATACTACACTGACGTTGGCCATCAAATAGCTGACATTAATCACCCATAATGCTTATTCCTTTCCAGATCTGCTTGACAGACCCCGGTATCCCCTCCAGCCATTAACAGAAGTCGAAGGGGCTCAACAGAAAAGCAATGTGACTGCCTCTGGTAGCACAACAACTTCCACCCCACCTGACTATAGCGAAATGTTCAGCGGTCAGACTGATTTCACGGTAAGGACAATACTAGCTGTGTTCGCCCCACCTAGTCACATTACAGGTGAAGATGGCATCAATAAACAATCATTAATTTTTGATTAGCAACGAATTCATGACTAATGACACGCCACCTCAGAAGAGCCCTCTGTGCTTATGTTTGAGATATTATCAGGCAAAATACCCAGAAAGGATCTCTGCCAAAGGCAGCAAATCTTGAAAAGGCTCTCAGTGGCACATAAGCAAGATAAGGTCTGTGGAAAAAGAGTGTCTGTGATTTTCCCACTGCCTTTTCCAGGCATCATGGGCTAGAATATAGATGAAACAAGCAGGGATGGGGAACAGTCACTACCCTTGTTAGTGAAGCCAAACTGGAAGCCGTTTTAATGTGCTGTGTTTGTGTAAAGGGGCCGACACATCTGGGCTCACTGGAGCAGAAGCTGCTGTGGGTGATAGGTAAAGCATACCCCCTGCACCCACAACCAAATGACCCAGCGGATATGGGCGAGGAGATGACCTTTGACCTGCTACAAACCGAAAGGTGGCCGGTTACAACAGAGATCATCCATAGAAAGTTTAAACAGTCAAGTTCACAGTCTGGAGAAGCTGATGAATCTGTAAACGACACCTGTGAAATTCAGCAGTTGGATAAAAATTGAATTACAAATGGCGAATAATATATACACTCAAAATAATAATAAATTATACTGTATGCATAATTCTGTAAACGACACCTGTGAAATTCAGCAGCTGTTGGATAATAATTAAAACAGGAACGGCAAACAATTTATGCACTCCAAAAAATATATAAAGCAATAAATAATTTATAAGTAATACTTTTGTATGTATGTGATATAAATATGATTATACACACAAACACAACACAAAAATAACAAACAAACACACACACTTAGTTCTGTGGAAGCTGCACTTTATTTGAAAATCACCCAAATTCTGCTTCATTTTTTTTTGTCATATAAACAAAATATAATCTGCAGGGATGACGCAGTAAATATGCTAAATCAATGGATAGAATCGCCCTCATATTCGGACCACCTTTTGTGTACTTCCCTATTGGACTGGGCCTGTTTTATGTACACGGGCACTGATCAACAGCGTCCCCTTTCTTCACTCCACTGGACCTACAGCTAGACACTACCGACCCCATCCCGATACCGACAGCAACCTGCGTTTCTCGCTCACATTCACACACTCGCACCCACAAACACACACACAACAGTTCTCCTCCCGGATGGCCCGAAAACGAAGGCGACTCTGCACATTCAGGTTGAAAAGGCAGCCATATAACGGTCAAATGTAAAATAATGACATGCCAAGCAGAAAGCAATACAGATCTTCCCCAAATGCAATGTCGCTGAATCACAAATGTAGTGCTTTGCTAAATGCTCCCTCACGAAAACCCACCCACCTCCCCGGGGCACAGAACTGACTATGTGGCATAATGATTTGTATATTTGATCCTATGTCCGTTACGAATGGAGGGCGGTGAGCGTTTGAGCTACAAAGAAATTGCACTAGACATACAACAGCTTCTGAGAATACTTAATGCTGTATCAGTCAGTTTATAGGTGTCCATTTCCCCCCTTTTTTATATTATATATTTTTTTCATAATTCAGTCACTCAAAATCCGGATTATGCAACCAATCATACCCATATGAACGCATAATTTGAAACACCTCCCGTAAGGAAGAGTTCAAAAGAAAAAAAAAAAAAGATGATGATTAATTTCTTTCATGTCCTCAGTGGGTAAATCATAAATAAATACAGATAATACACAAGGAATGTCTACTGCAAACATAGAAACAGTAGAAATCATAGTAGAAACCGATGTTAGAATTTCTAATTGGTGATGGTTAAATCAGGTAATGCTTGATTGGTGATCGGATAAAGACAGAACTCCACCCAAATCCCTCCCTGATCCCTCTTTTCACATTCCATGGAAAAAAGTGAAGCCGTGTTTGAGTGAAAACCCACCACATTCCGGCACTCGCGTGCTCTCAACACCCATGTGTTTCGTTATAGACGAGTACAATAACTATTTACCGCGACAAATTACAAATGAGCAGATGCAGTCCTCACAATCTCTGGAGCCACGAGTCGTACCCCTCCCAACCGCCCACATCTTATCCCATAAGCCGCCTCCCAACCCTACCGCATGATTCCTGCACAAGTATGTACTGGGACAGAACTCTCGTGAAGATGTACCGAAAAGCAACTGGAGAGAGAGAGATATTAAAGGTTGAGATTGCCGTTTGTAATGCATTTGGGAAGACGCATTGACCAATCCGTGATCACACTACATGAACGCTCTGGAATCAGAGAAGAGAAATGCCCACATTACTGATACACTGTCCATGGATTCATTTTAAGAATCATTGTTTGTACATACTGACACCTTGTGATATGAGACGTACACATATGGACATTTGATTACCAAGTCCAGGACAGCAAGATTTGAAATGTCTTTTGGAATCATTGACCGTGACATCGTTAATGTCAATAAATGAAAATGAATATGCAAAGTTTCCGTAAAGCAGCCAATAAATGATGAGAAGAGGACGTTTATGAAGCTGCAACTCGGCTACGCTCTAGAAAATGATTAAAACTTCAACTTAAGGCGGTCATGTCAGACTTTTTGCCCAAGTGTATTTGTTACGAAAACCTAAGGCTGTCTTAAAGGAATGAATAAAGTACTATACAGACTTTTTTAAAAAACCACAGATGCTCACAGAGAGGTATTTGTTCACAGTTGGAAAAGAGAACAGAAGACAAAAGAGACAACAAAACTACTGGACGCGCCAAAACATACACATAGAGGCTTGAGTATGAAGGTTAAGGAGATCCTGCATAAGTTTTAAAATAACGTTTGTCAAGACATTTTTAGCTCGTCAATTTAGGTAGAGGGAACGTAGTGCGCAGACACTAGACAAGGATGAAAAGTTGTAACGCATGTGTCCAAAAACTTACATTACCCTAAATGTGAACTGAGTCCTCAAGGGTCATGCAAGACCCCAAAAGTGCATGTGCGAGAATAACTGCCCGAGACCCATTTTCCTTTGTATCTCGCCTTGGTTAGCAAGCTATAAAGACTTAGGCCTACTAGCATTAGCATAGTATATAACCAGTGTTGACAAAAGCATTTTTTGTGATATTGAGAAGCGAGGATATCAGCTCTTTTTGCATCAATATTGTGACCAGATCCATGAAAAAAGCCAATGCTGAATGTGGCACATGAACACTTTAATGATTTGCCGAAGAAAAATGCTCAGGGTCCTTGTGTTTAAAAACAATTCTTAGCAGAATAGTAGTCAGGGCATCTAGTGGCCAGTGCGCACAAATAGACACAGTTTAAAACTTCAAAAACCAGTGCTATCATTATGAGTGTATCTCTGGTGGAATAACAGCATATATTCAGCTTTCTCCTCAATATTTCACTGTGACTGGATAGTCCAAGTTGTAGAATTTCGAAACTAATCATTTTAGCAGCTTAGCTTTGATAAATCCAGTTTTGGAAGGGTGAGGAAGTTTTAAAAAATGGCATGAAATGCATATTACGCATGTACCAACTGACTATTACAAGATCACATTAGTTATGCTGCCATCAATCACCAGAGTTCAACGCCTACATTTTTTGTTTCAAATCCACGACCAACACACGGATGCAAGTCAGAACTTAGAAGAAGAAAGATCTGTTGCTACTTCCATTACATCGTGAATTCAAAAGATTTGATTCCACATGATATGACCCCTTTAAATAATAAGGGAAACAGAACAAAATCATGCATGATTGGGTAATGAACTTCAAGAGATTGGCTCTACTGAAGCTGAATTGTTACAAATCACATTATACTGATGTATATAGAAAACATTAGTATTGCAGCACATGGAGGAAAAACTGGGGTAAGATTTTTTGCAATAGAAACACAAACACTGTTATACAAAGCAAAAGAAAGGCTAATGCGTCAACACAGATGCACAAATGGACACACACACACACACACACACAGCAGACATGCTGTACCTAAAGACGCTCTAAAGGAAATCCTTCAGAGACAGCTGTGCAAAAGGGTCCTGTCCCGGAGCTCTGAGAGGACTCAAACTGGAAGGACTAGAGGCTGTAGAGAGCTAGTTCAGAAAGAACGAGAGAGATTGAAGGGGTCCGAAGACAGCTAGGAAACACTCAACACACACACACACACACACACGAGAGGACAATTCAGAGCCAGACAGGCTAGAGAATAACAGAGAGGTTCAAGAAAAAGAGAGCCACTAAAGTCCTTCTCATGCGGGATGGTACCAATTTCCTGCGCTAACACTACTACTGCAGAAATGAAAGCAGGCCACGGAACCAACCGTTGTTTCGTTTCTTTGTGTTTTTTTAGAGGTGCGCGAAGGTGGTGGACAACACGATATGCATTTCGAGCTGAGAATTTGGTGCGGTGTGGAATACATATCCATCCCCAGAGATGTGTGACGGCCACAATGCTAGCTTTCATATTCAGAATTGCGCTGCGATGGCACATGAAGGTGAACAAACTAGAGCGCATTCTGAATGGAGCCGCTTCTTGAATGGAGCCTCTCCTAGAATAGAGCGTGATCAGTCAGGGTTGAGCGGATGGCTCTATTACAAGAAGAATTATGGGGCGGGATCAATGCAAAAACATTTATCAAAAAGCGGAGACCTATGGATGCTACTGTGCTCTGAAAAGGACTAATTTGATTGGATTAAGGTGTGGTCACATTAGCAAAATTTCGCCAACTAAAAAGACTCACACAGAGACTCTGTTGGTCAATGCAAAATTATTAAAAATGACTAGATTTCATCTGCAATCATTCGCTAAACATGTGACCAGACCTTAAGACTTCTAAATTGGATTGTTTGAGGGTCAATTGATTTGTAACCTCATTGTGTGTGAGATCATACCTGCGCCCCTGAGACTGGGCCGAAGGGATTGGCCGGCCGCATCACAGGCTGAGTGTACATCATGGTGGGCTGGGTCATCATGGTCATGGAGCCCATTTGAGGAGGCTAGAAAAGAATAAAACCAAAGTTAAAGGAATAAAGAAACCAAGTGAGCAATGCATAATACTCGTCACGGCTGTTTGGGACATTGTGTTTCTATCTGGAACTTTAAATTCCAATGGCTTATGAAGTTCCTCTGTTGACATCATAGTTTGTTTGACAGTACTGAAACTCAGCAAAGAGGAATGTGAGCCCGTCTGAACCCACTGTTCTCATCTGATCTGACTGGAGTTACTGTTTAACTTCACCTGAGCTACATGACTCGCAGCGGACAGGAAAAGTTACACACAGAAACTTCCTCTTTTGTTTTTGGAGCAACTCATATTTTTTGAAAAGTTCTAACTCTTAAAAGAAAAAAAAAAAGCTTAGGTACATGCAAGGATTGGACTGGAGGATCCAAAATGGATGAGTCATAATAGCAGTTATGTAAATGCGGATGCCGTTATTGAAAAGCGTCATTTACAGAGCGCCATCCTCACTTAAGAACCATTACCACCATGGCATTGCGCTAGACTTTACCTGTATGGCTACTCAGTCCTCGAATACTGGGTTATAATTGAGCACAACAGTAAAAATCTATAAGATGGATAAAGGACTAAACAGGAACATAGGCCTCAACATTGATTATAGATTAGGAATGCTTATGTGACACTCAGTTCAATAAAAATAAAAAAAAAAAAAAAGTTTTATGAAATTTCAATTACAAAATGAAAGTTGGACGTAAATTATAATTAGCACTTCAAAACCTCGCCCTTAAACAACTTGCACTTACATTTAAATAATTCATTGGTAGCAAGTGCACTTGTGTACAAGAAGCTTATTTACATTGGTACTTCTATTTCTTAACAAAAAGAGAGAACAATACTCGAGCAAGGTAATTCCATCTGTAAGTATAAATGTTTAGTTAAATAATAATTAACACGAATCAATATAATAATTACACAAACGTATGTTAGGTATTGGTTTGATTAAAATAAAAAGTACTACTAAAGATCTACTTAATGTGGAATATTAGTATAAGGGGTGCTATAAATCCCGTATTTTAAATAGTTCCTGTTTCATGTTTAAGTTAAATAAACAAAACCAAACACATATATATATTTAAAATACAATGACAATACAATACATTGTTTTATTAAAAATACACATGATTATGAATTAAATTATAATGTACTACATTAAGACTTACATTTTTACATAGGTCCCATTTTCATGGTTGTTAATAATAAATAGTAAAATCCTTAATACTTTAAATAAACTTAAAGAAAATATAATCTTATGAATAAAATAAGGTCCAACATCACAATCTTATGTCCTCTCTCATGCTTAATAAATAAACACACTAGACTATCCAGTCTTACACTCAAGAACATGCACTACCTGATGCCCATTTTTTCTTAAAGCTAGGGCTCATGGAGGAGAAATCAATGTAGTCATCCCTGTTAGTGTTATGAATAATAAAAACAGAGGAAAAAAAAAAAGTCTCTAATGTTGCCCTAAGCTCAATGAAGAGGTGCTTCGGACTCTAGAGAGCCTTTCACCGTGTTCCGCACACCCACACTGCTCCAGTGGGGACTGACAGCATGAATGCAGTCTCTGAATATATAGGAGTTGAAAAGCTAATACTTCTGACAATGATGGAGTGAGTAATGCACAAATCCCCAGTTTGCACTTACTATTGCGTATCCCATCATTCCTGTGGGCGTCGTGGCAGGGGAGCGTGAAAAATCGCCAGCCAAAACGAAGGAAAGACATAGCACGGGCCACGTTCAAGAAGTTAATAACAGATAATACCACGGGATAAAACATCATACAGCGCTTTTTTTTAGCATGAAAGGACGATTCTTCTGAAACCTTGAAGACGGGAAACAATTTCACCCTCGAGCAGCCCAATTGAGAGCAAACATACCCAGAAACGCCAATGCCGTTTCCACGTTTACACACAGTGAACAAAGGCAACTTTGTGGACTAGCAGAACGCTTTTTTGATTTATTAAGAAATTACTGAGAGTTGAGTCAAAATAAATGTAGCTTGATAAAAGATGTCTTTTAGTTTTTTCTCTTCACGGAGAGCCGCTCACATCTGGGAAACATTAGAGATTTCTTTACACACTCCAGACCCCCCCCGACGCATCAAAAGGAATCTAGGGCAAGAAGAGGACCTTAAAAGCAGGAATGCGACCTGATGGCAGCGAAATAGCAATGTAGTGAATAATGTTGGCTTGTCCTCTTGGAAGGCCAGTGGTGATTAGTTGAACGGTGCAGGGCTCTTTGGTGGAAGAGGGAGAAGCTCTTTGGGAAGGACGCTAGTATCCTTCTCAGTAAGGCCTGCGGTAGCACCGATCACACTTTTAATTTCCACTGGTGACACGCCATGAAATGTGTGACGGACAACATGAATGGCCTCCGACATTCAGCAGAGTGCTGTGACCAAAACTGACCAATAAATTGTAAAATAACATTTTATAGAAAATCATGACTGAGGGCATTACCCATTAACTATGACGAGTTGTCACACACACTCCTTGTTGTACGGTATAGACGGAATTATCTAAAACGGGGATGATAAAGTAATATGATTTTAATGTTTAATCATTGCTGTTCTTTGACAATTTCATCAAGAAAATCTGGGGAAAAAGCAGTAAAAAATTGCAGCATAATTGTTTTCAAAGTTATAATAACGAATAAGAAAAAGCGTTTCTTACAGCAGGCAAAATCGGATGACCCAGCACCCCACTTCATTATTAGAATGATTTCTTGCGGACTCATGTGAAACCGTAAGACCTGGGAGTAATGATAGCTAAAAATTCAGCTTGAAATCACCGTGAGGAAAATGACATTTTAAATTGTTATAATGACTTCACAATATATTGTTTTATATAGTTCATGACCAAAAATTATGATGACAGGCCTTGTGTAGCTACAGCTGCGGGTATAATTTCACACAATATTTTGTTTAAAAAAAGAAATCTTACCAAGCGCCTACAAACCCGTGTCAGTATTGAATCCAATAAAGAAAAACGAGTTTTATGACGCATAACACGATGTAATAAATGAGTTGAACCGTTAGTCCAATGGAGCCATAAGTTATCAAATGTTAATAAAGAACAATGAATTCAAGATTTCGGCAAGAACACATAATTATAAAAGACACCAACTACATTGTGTCGATTGTCTGTGGGATCACACTAAATTAGGAAAAGGCATGCACATGTGAGATCTCAGAGATGAAAGATAAATGTGTTTGCAGATTTTGAGGAATCTCATTAAGATAAAAAAGGTACTTCGTAAATAATCTAGTTCAAATCTGTCGAGAGAAAGAGAAAGAAAAGCAATAACCAAGCCAAAACCGTTACAGAATGTATGGACACGCAGCGAAAAAAACAACTCAGTAGGAGTAAATATGACTAAATCATGCTGATGTACTGATCAATCCAGCTCAGCATATCCTGTTTACGAAAGAAAGAACTCTCCGGTGGAAGTGTTTCCATCAGAATGTTTACCAAGGCACGACTCGAACTGGTTGATTACATACTTTATTGGACTTTGCATATTGTCCGGTAAACCCTCCGCTGGAAACACTAGCCCATTGACTACAGTTGTTTGCTGATGGCGATAAACAAATGAAACCGATGAGAGGGAAGGGTAGAGGAGGAACAGAGCTGTCAGCCATGCCGAGATAACATCTGGTTAGATCAGCTCATGGGTTTCAGTGCAATTTTGGTCACTCAAACACACACAGGTCATAAACTGTGACCAAAGCAAAGGTGGTGGGGTTAATACTCTCATGCGTTTCAGAGAATGGTTCAACTCAGCGTTTTGACTTACGTATTGTGGGAAAAGCATGCCATTCTGTTTATCCCGTCGGACGAGAATGGTTACACAACGCAACAAACACAATTAGAGGGCATACAACACAATAACATCTCGCACTGTGAGCTCACACAAACACATTGTAAACAAAGACAAGACAGAATACATTCCAGCTGTTTTTGAGAGTGGATTACAGCTCTGTTCCAAATGCTAGTGTGCTGCCTATCTAGGCAACGTTTTAAGGACAGTAGGCAGCAAAACAAGTTGCTTAATAAAATCTCATTTTGGTCCAAATAAAAGCAGGATCGCATATATTCAACCTCAGTGAAATTAGTAAATAAATCAAATTCAATTATAACAAATGAAATATTTTTATAGATAATTATGTAAAGTAACATAGAAGTAATTTACATCTACGCAATTGGACGGGAAACTAAGTAGAGTAATAAAGAAGGCATTCCGTCCTGAATAGTATTGCCTAGAAACTAACTAAGTATATCATCATAGAATATAGTATATAATGATAGCATATATCGAAATAACCAGGGAAGTGTGAACTTAAATATGAAATAAATTAGATAAATTTATTTATTAGAAAACAAATTAAAAAATTTATATATCGTATATATATATATATATATATCTATATTATACAAAAGCTGCTTGATAAGTATTTAGTCCTGAAAATGCAATCACGTAAGAAATAAGTTCTAATTAAATGTCTATTTCATCCAAATTTGTGTTAAAAGTATTAAGTTGTTAGCTTAGCCACATGCTAACTCCAAAGTATAATGGAATCAACTTCCAATTTGGAAAAGTGCAACAGAACGCCACTTGAAGTTGTACTTCCAACTCAGAAATTGTCAAACGATGTCACAAGAGCATACCAGCACCAACAGAGATGTTCACGGTTAATGATAAACACAGATAACGATGTAAATGGAATGCATCATTGACTCAAAGTTCCAACATCACATTATAATAAAGCAGGTTAAACAAATGTTTGCAGAGACAGGAGTGTAAACCATGGTAAACTATCCTCTCTATTGATAAGTGGACATATTCAAAACAAATGTTAGCATTTTGCGAGCCATTTGTGTCTAATTAAATGTACTATTTCATCCAATATTTGTGTAAAGTATTAAGTTGTTAGCTTAGCCACATGCTAACTCCAAAGTATAATGGAATCAACTTCCAATTTGGAAAAGTGCAACAGAACGCCACTTGAAGTTGTACTTCCAACTCAGAAATTGTCAAACGATGTCACAAGAGCATACCAGCACCAACAGAGATGTTCACGGTTAATGATAAACACAGATAACGATGTAAATGGAATGCATCATTGACTCAAAGTTCCAACATCACATTATAATAAAGCAGGTTAAACAAATGTTTGCAGAGACAGGAGTGTAAACCATGGTAAACTATCCTCTCTATTGATAAGTGGACATATTCAAAACAAATGTTAGCATTTTGCGAGCCATTTGTGTCTGTATACATCGTCCAAGCATCGGGATGCTACATTGGACTCATGAAATGGAGTTTTTGCTAATGTAGAGCCTTTCAATTCAGTCACTTATGATGCAGTCTTAGAAGGTAGCTGCCCATCTAGACAGCAGACAGTGAGGCAGCTCATTAGGGTTTGGAACAGAGCCCATGTTTCAGAATCAGTGGAGGAACTCCAGCTATTTTCTGTCTATTGGTTTATGACAGGTGTTTCTAGCGCAAGTCTTGTTTCATTTGAGTCAGCGAAAGCACATATTGTTGTCCTCACCATGGAGGCAGGGTTCCATGTTGTGGTCGGAGCCATCTTTGGTTGCCAGTTGGTTCCTCCAGTCAGCTTCTTTTCACCGGGTTGACTCCAATGAATGTCACTGAGGAGGAACAGAAGAAACAACCATGATCAAGTCACTGAGTTTGAAGAGAACTATGAATTTGGATTGAGATGAGTGGCGAATGTTCATACTTTTTTGTTGTTCCATTTCCAATACAGAGATCTGGAAGAAGAAAACCAGTGAGGACAATGCCAGCCATTGTGAAATGCTAAATTCACTTTTATAGGATCCTAAATCAATATATAAAACTAAATTTCCTGTTCCTGATTATTAGTACCAGAATACAGATTAAGGGCTGCAAAATTTGGAAAACAACAAAAAAAAGTTCAAGGTTTGTTATGCGGTTTTCCGGGGCTGCCATCGGGCCACACTTTTGTTAATATATCAATATATTGAATGTAATATATAAATGTTTGTGTTACAGTGAAATATTAAAATAGTAATATTTCTTTAATATATTAGTATTTAATACGAGCAACAATATAAATTATTATTATTTGTAGTAGCAGAAGTAATAGTATTAGGATTATTGTTGTTATTAATATTACTAAATACAATTATTAAAGACATTACTTTAAAGATAAAGTTTATAATCACTTCTTATTACAAATTTGTTAAAATGGTTAACAAATGTTGAATTCTCAAATGCATTTCATAAGCAACCTATATTCATAGCACATGAAGAGATGAGTTTGTGTTTGTGAATATATTCATTTGATTAAATCACAGCCTTTGTGATTCAATAATCACACTAAGCCATTTCACAACTTTTCAATTAATCGTGTAGCCCTAATACAGAAGGTTGTTTGTATATATAACAAGAACAGGACACTTACTTCCCACAAGGTTGGCAAGGGAGGAATCCAAGTCATCGGAAACCAGTTTGCCTGGCTGATGGGCGCTGGGCGTCAGGCCCTGGTTGGGAGAGGCCACTGTGGGTTTCAGGATGCCACCTAAAATATCATCTTAAACAAACAGAGGAGAGGGAATGGGAGAGGGATAAAAGACGCGGACAACACACACAAACAGAAAAAGCACAATTAGGTTGGGTGGAGCGAGAGGCAGCCGCCCTCGAAGCAAACGTTGCAGGACCGAAAGTGAAAGATTGTGGGTAAAATCTTGTGAAGTCAACTCACCCAGACATGCAGTGCCATGCAAAGCCAGTGGCCCAAATAGATCAAACCACACAGTGAGAGGAGAGAAAGAGGACAGAATGAGGAACATCTCAAAACATGACTGCGCAAATTATGGTGGTCTTATCTTACATGAAACGGGCGCACATTTAAAAATGCTTACAAATTCAAGTCAACTTCTGTTCTGTACTACTATATTTACATGGAAAAACAGATATATTTTAACAACAACAAAAAGTTTAATGACGTTTTATTTTTTTTCCACTGGAATAACATAGAATACAGACCAAGAATACGTAGTGGGACAGTGAATTTTCAATTTAGCATTAATTTCTTTAATTGTGTCGAAACCAATCATGGGTTTAAATTAGATCCAATGAAACCAAGACTCAAGCAAATTAATGCCTCAAGGTTTAATGAGAAACCTGAGGTGTGATTTGTGCCTTTAAAGAGCAAGTTCTAAAAATGCAGCATTGAGATCACGACACAAAAGAGATCATTATGGTCTCTTTTCTTATAAAAATACCACAGCAAACTTCTACAAGAACGAAAAGTGGTCGTATAACCATTTTCACATGCTAGTTTCACTCCGTCAGCTTAAGCATGGTCCAATGAACGACTCCCCAAAACACATTGACCTTCAGCAGTGAGATGGATGTGAAGCATCGTGTGTGGAGAAAAGCAGTGAGTGAGTTACAGCAACTGGGTTCACTTCTGTCTTACCAGCAGAGTCTGTGCTGTTGGCGGCCGACTTATTGCCGAATACGGAGTCAAAGTCGACATTAAGGCCTGTTGAACTGGAGTCTTTGTGGCGGTGAGGTTCAGATAACCAGTGTTCAAAAATCAGTCAGACCTAAAAAAAAAAAAAAAAAAAACACCACAGACTGGTTCACCTACACATGTTTGAGGAATGCCAGAGAACAGCAATTTCAAAACAGTGGTTAATGCTTTCTTCCAGTTCACGTGTGATGCATAATAGCCATCATTAATTTAAATGGATCAATTCTGCTGTAGTCGACAGACTTCCAAAAATGTCAGCTGTTTGACTGGGTTAGCCCACGGCAACTGACTCATACTTCCCACATGGGTTTGTAGTTACAAAAGCAGCCATGCAAGTTCAACCAACAACCACATCTGCTGTATCATGCCGACTTATCCTGTCAGATAAACGTTTTTCATTTCATTCCACTTCTTCAATATACCAGTAAAGTTTAATCTAGTATCCTAGTATGAGCCATCTGAGGTAAAGTAACTACAAATAAAAAATAGGGATTTATATTATTCTTATTTTCATGTTTATTATGCAAGTTAAAAACAATCAAACAAGTTGCATATGTAAATCTAGTATACATATGCTGACTGATTAAATTAGGCATATTAATATATCCTTGAAGGAGTATTGTTATTGCCAACTAAAACGATTTCAAATTATTTTTGTTAATTGAAATAAAGCTGAAATAAAATATAAATATGGCAAAACTATGACAAAAATATGACAAACTTAAACTTAGAAATAAACCCTGGCAACTAACTAAACTTTAGTTGAAATAAAGTTCTAAAACTCATTAAAACTGAAATAAAATTGTATTATTTTTTAAAAAAAGGACAAAAGCACATCAAAGTCCTAAAACGGTCAAATTCGAATGAAGACTGAAAATATAAATACAAAAAAAATATTGAATTAAAAATATTTAATATATTTGGAATTTACATTAGCCTTTCATAATTAATTGTGCTAAAGTAAATTATTAAATTGACAACACTATTTTAAAAGAAAATTAACAATGAAAGCTGAAAACGCAGGTTTCAAACCTAAAGGGGTCATATGATGCGATTTCAATTTTCCTTTCTCTTTGGAGTGTTACAAGCTCTTGGTGCATAAAGAAGATCGCCAAGACTGAAGTCTCAAATTTAGAGAGATATTCTTTATAAAAGTTAAGAGTCAGCCACACCTACCTAAAACGGCTCGTTCTAACACGCCCCCACATGTCTACGTCACTGTTGGAATATTTGCATAACGCCGCCCAAATGTTCACGCAAAGAAAGGCGGCGTAACTTTTATTCTCAACTGTAAGTAATTGTGCCTCCCCGCCATTTCGTGAAGCACTGGGGGGGGTGTGTTTCATTGTGAAAGGGAAACTACTTTGTTTGGCCTTCCAAAGAGACCTGAGTTCCCCTTCGTACATGCTGGCGCTTGATGGCCGTGCTGGTCGCTAATGATACCTCAACGTTCACTGTGGAACGCCGGATCGCTTTGCACCGTAGACAAACATAGTCCGCCGCGGGTCGTCACATGTGTTGCTGCAAGCCCATCCGCCGCCTCTCACTCTAAGGGCCCAGCCATGTATGACACGGTGTTTTCATGTGACAGCGACACCGACTTGTGTTTGGCCTCCAAAGCGGACGCCCACTAAAATCAGTGGTTATGTTGTATTACAACACTGGTCAAACAGTGTCAAACCAAGTATTCAGATGTGTGCAGCGTATTTTATTGAGGACTGTTTCCTGATCTTGGTAGAATAGACTACAATGCCGGCTGTTCTGACCACAGACTGTAAGTACGTTTTTTATTTTTAAAGAATTTTGTCTGATTGAAACGGAACTTACTCATTCAACATGAAAGTTTTGGAGTCAGTGTAGAGTAGCATTTGTAGTTTGTAATTTCTCCGATCACAAATGCAGACATGGTTTTATGTTTACGCGGCGTGATGCAAAGCAACGCGTAAAAAACAGTATGAGTCATTATAATCAGTAATTATGTCCACTCTGGATGCAACAAATGCCTCGTTTTAAATGGGTTTTAATGTTTTTGTCTCGTCGCATCCCGTCCCGGACAAGGCATAACAATATTGCAAGGGGGCGTAGACATTTCCATCACACACTTGTGGTATTCGGCCAATCACAATGCATTGGATAGTTGGCCAATCAGAGCACACCTCGCTTTTTCAGACCGATGAGCTTTGTAAAAATCGACGCGTTTCAGAAAGGCGGGGCATAGAGGAGAAACAATAATGTACAGTATGTGGAAAACAATGTGTTTTAACCTTAAACCGCATAAACATTTAATTACACCAAATACACCAAATAAAGTTCTTTTTAGCAACCTCATATGACCCCTTTAAACTGTGAGCCAAATGTCTGAATTTACTTAATTGATAAACCTGTTCCTACCAGCCCAACAAAAGCGCACCTGCGAAAGGAAAGAAAGGGGAAGACAGCAGAAGGACACACAAAGAAAGAGAGACAAGCTGGAGGGACGGCACCTACCTCCGAATAGTCCAGCTACAGCAGAGGGCTCAGAGTGGAAGAGAGGAGTGTTAGGGTAGGCAGCTGGAGAGCAGAACGAGTCTGACAGGCCAAGAAACAAAAGCAAAGGAAACCAGAAAATTAGTGAAGAGAGACAAAATTAATACAAATAATAGCAGGGGGGAAAAGATACAAAAGACTGCATATTCTATGTTCAAGTAAGTCAAGACGGTGGAATTAAAACGAATAAAGGTACTAAGAGTAATTTGGGGTGAAAAGCACGGGGTAACGCCATTATGTTTCCTGAGGTCAGAAAACATACATCGCACTGGGACGTCTGTACCTGAGAGGAAGCAGCCCATCCGAGCAGAGGGCTCGACGGGTGATGCAACAGAACCGCTCGAATCAATAAAGGGATTGTAATTATCTGGAGAACCAAGAAACGAAATTGACATTTGGGAAAAACTTTAAAACTTAACACTCTAAGGATGGGAAAACTAAAAAAAAAAAATGGTAAAAGCAAAATCCAAGAAAAACAGCACAGCACAACCAAGCAAATGTTTGAGTAAGGTGGTCCAGAGACTATCGTACAGACCTTCAGAAAACCACCAAGAAGCAATTAACTGAGGCTTAGTGTGAGTAAAAAGGACCACCAAACTCAAATAGGGTACATGTATTTTTAAGCAGTTAATTTGTACTTGATAACAGCCATTCTCACTCTTGATCACACTCATGTATTGATACTAGACAAGCATTACTCCATCATAAAAGCCAACTCACCATAATACAGCTGTAAAAACACAAACACTCTTTACAGTAGCAACAAACCATCTGTCCATCACTCTCTCAAATATGTTATTGTTCGCTCTGAGAACATAATAAATACAGTCCCTAGTGTAGAACAAACTCACAGAAGCTAGACTTCCTTTATTGCATTAACACAAACACACACAGTGTTTCAAAACCTAGGCCGTGTTCAGAATAGCATACTACCATACTTTTTACATTTATACTGCACAGTATGACAATTTCGAGGATCACTGTACCCCACAATGCAGTGTGCGCAACCTGACCTTGTGTTTCCAATGTGACAAAAGAATAGGAAGTAACAATTTTTGATGAAACTTCCACAATTATTTTTTTCTAGACTCATGACGTTTTAGTTATTTAAATTACAGATAGCTTTTAATTTTTTCCCCCCAATAATCAAGAAGCAGTTCAGATTCAAAAATGCATGCAATTTGTCTTAAAGCATGTAATAAAATCTCTTTAGTTTAGGGACCAATTCTAACTATTAACTAGTTGTTATTAGCATGCATATTACTAGCATATAGGCTGTTTATTAGTACTTATAAAGTACATATTAATGCCTTAAATTTTGAAGTACGGTAACATTGTAATACTACTAAGAATTACTAATAATTCTGTATAAAATATGTTATGCTGTATAACAAACGCAAATGCATTTTAAATTAATTGTATATATTAAGTATTAATAATTTAATTTATTTATTTTTTCACATGGGTGTTATTCAGGCTATAACTGTGCATTATGCAGTAGGCTAGTATTCTATTTTGAGTTTTTTTGGGCATCACCAGTGCATTTAAGCTTTTGAGTTAGACATTGTCAAAAATACTGTCTAGGTAGGCAGCTTACTAGGTTTTGAGTACACAGCCGGTATGAACTTGAGACACACGTATCAGATACTTTAAGGGTTACTCGGGTCTCGCCTGTTCTGCCCAGCGGGTCTTTGTACACTTGATGCGTTGGAGCATTCAGGACAAAAATGAGAGTGGAGGGAAAACAGACCGGCACGCAGCAGGCGAAAGAAAGCAAACAGCACACTACATGAGAGAAAAGAACAGCAGTTTACCACCGAACATTTCATGACTGGGTGTCCTAGAGGAAAAACTAACAGCATCTGAAGACACAACAGGCAGATGGACAGGATCTGGTTTTGTAAGGAAAGGATTTAAGTTTGGAATGGAGTCGTCAACAGCCTCTGTAGACGTGAAAGGATCTACACGTCCAAAGACAAGACAGAAACAGAAAATAACAGGAAAAGGTTAGAGAGAGAGACAGAGAAAGCATGCAAACACAGACTAACAGACAAATGAGGTGGAGTCTGTTTGGTCTGGACGCTTTCAGATGTAAATAAACTACCATTGCACTAGACTGAATGAGACGTCTGACATGGAATGGAATGCATATGTAACAAATCGTGCATCTAAGCTAAATGGATACGAATGATTCTTTGAATCATGACAAATATTAGAACTCATAAAAATGTATTTGACTGGCTATGCCTACATTTCAGTAGAACTTCATTCTGATATAAAGCTTTAAAGTTCTCAAATAAATCTAAAATATATAAATATTTCATTTTCTATTAGTTTTATAAATTTAGAGATTGATAATACACAATATGATTAGTTACTATTAGTAGTAAGTTTTATTAGTAAGCTTTAAAGTTGTACAAAATAAGATGTTTTCCATCATTGCTATTAATAATTATTTTTATTGTACAACTTTGAAAAAAATTACTAGCTGTGCCAAAGTTTCTGTAACCTTTAACCTGATTTGAAGACAAAAAAGGTACACATGCAATATTATAAAATATTATTAAAGATGCAATTCAGATTTTATCTACTGAAATATTTAAATTAAAAAAAGAAAAAGAGGTTTCATTTGATGCCATGTTGTCTTAAAATAAATTTTACCAAAATCCAATATGAAGTTTAAAAACATACCTCTCCTCTTAATTTTCACTATGAACATGTTAAATTAATTTGAAGGCGTATTTCACCTAAATCATTATGGTCATCATTTACTCACACGTGTCGTTCCAAGACTTGGAATATATTCCACAAGTCGAAATGATCACTTTTACGAGGCTTTTTTGGATCGGTTTGCATTATGACAGCCCCAGTTTTAATTTCCTTCAATTACATGAAGAAGTGTGGCAAATTTTGTGTTCCAGAGAAGAATGAAACTCATGCGAGCTTGGAACGACATAAGGATGAATAAATGAATACAGAATTATCATGTTTAGGCAAGTTATTCCTTTAAAAGTGGTAGGAGAGCAGAGGCATTGGACAGTGTATAAGCATACTTAAAACTCCAAAGAGCTTCAAGGTAATACATCTGTGAAGGTTGCTGAGTGTGTTTTACGCTGTATAATTCAATAAACACAGAAAGCTGCAGGCTTTTTATGGTTCTGCCTGACTAATATCGGAAACCAATATGATATCAGTTCTGCCACGTTAAATATCATGTTACACCCCCTATCAGCACTTTCAGATAAAAATCAGACTCTCATTTATCAGACTTTACAGATTAGACAAATAAAATGCATGCAATAAGACCATGGATAGCATTTTGGATAAAACTCAAGAGGGAACTTTCATTGCTTCAGTTTTGATTACAGAGGAGAAGATAGTACTGATGTAAGCTTGATTTCAATCAGATGCATATTAATGCAGATCTGTGAGTTCATGTGGTGTGGACCGCTCACCTCCCCATGTGTTGGCTAAAGGCAGGCCGGTGGAGAGAGGCAGGGAGGGCTGGAACGCGGGCTGCAGGTCCAAAAGATTGTTCGGCACCTTCTGAGTGCTGGAGCCAGACACGCACCAAGACAAACACAGACACACACAGGAACTGCATTAATGTCTTCCATAAAACGGCAGTCTAAGGGCCAAGCATTTCCCAGTTATATGGCGAAGACAAACTTGGCACGTTGATTTGAAGTGCTTAAAGTAGAGACTTAGGGAGTTGGGGGAAATTCACATGCAATCAATACCTTCTTCACTGCCAAATCCTGTCCAGGCAGGAATTCACACACTTTTAGTGTAAACAAGAGAACCAGAGCTTGGTTTTGAATTGACTTTTTATTTTTATTCTTTTTTAAATACACAAAGCCGCACAGTCTCAGGATAGGACATTAATCTGATTTGAATTAACCCCTAACTGCAAGTATAATAGTAATAATGATGCTCGTCTTAGCATCATTAATAACGCATGTCCCAGTTACTCCTTGGGTGACATCATCATTAAAATCACATACGCCTATAACGTAATCGCTGAGTTTAACTTGCCGTCATTGTGTAGTCCTGCATAGAGGCCTAATAAAACACTAAAAGCTGAAGATTGATGCCAAACGACTGCACATGTGCACTCATGCACCAACTGGGAAAATAATCCCTACCAGATTGGTTATAATGTGCAACACAGTAAAAACGCATTAAAAAAAATCATGGCGCAACATTGAGCAGATCTAAATTTAATGCTGCGGTCAACACTTTTCATTTAATTTAAATTTGATTCGCGACAGCCGTAATGGACTTAGTTTAACGTTAACTGTACCGCAGCATTTGTGTTGCCATAGTTTCTAACAAGCGGAAACTGAGGATGGCGGATATTACATCATTGATCGGCGACAATGACCAGGGACGAGTCATTATTTAAAATTGGAATTTCTCTGGATTTACTTTTGGGATAACTTAAGTGCACAACTGCATGAAATGTATAACAATGTGCAAGTGGTTTTGTGATATTTTATTACGAAAATCTTACATATTGTGCCTTCAATAAATACCCATGTATAAGTCTTGTATGACCTAAAAGACCATTTTGATCTGTACTGAAAAAAAATAA
Organism: Sinocyclocheilus anophthalmus; assembly: GCA_018155175.1. NCBI lineage: Eukaryota > Metazoa > Chordata > Actinopteri > Cypriniformes > Cyprinidae > Sinocyclocheilus > Sinocyclocheilus anophthalmus. The sequence goes on from JADLZN010011236.1 coordinate 626,599, forward strand.
AAAATAAAAAATTTATATATAGATATAGATAGATAAGATAGATAACACATTTTAATATTTTTTTAATGACAAAGTTTTTCTATAATATATGTGGCATTTTTAAATTAAATTCCGGAAGTATAAAAAAAGAATATCAATTATTTTATATAAAAAGTACACTAAAACAGTAATATTGGAAATATCATCACTCAAATAACCTTTTCTATGTGAATATATTTTTAAAATTATTAGTATTGCTGTGACTGCAAAGCTGAATGTTCAGAAGCCATTACTCCAGTCTTCAGTGTCATATGATCCTTCAGAAGCAATTCAGATATGCTGATTTGGTGCTCAAGAAACATTTCCTATTATTATCAATGTTTAACAAAAATAGTGCTGCTAATAGTAGTGCTACAGTTTGGTTTAAGGATTCTTTGAGGAGCAGAAAATTTTAAATAGCATCATTTAGTTGAAATTGAAATCTTTTGACCATTTATAACTTCTTTACTGTCACTTTTGATCAATTTAATGTGTCCTTTGATGAATAAAAATAGGAATTTTTCAAAAACCGACCCCAAGCTTTTGAACAATACATATATAAAACTATTACCTGTTATTGAAGCTACTGGGTGTGGAGAACAGGTCAATGGCTGGGGCGGAACTGATGGTGCCCGTTGCTGTTGATACGGGAGACGCAGCAGTCGTGGAGGGCTTCTTGGACAGTTCCTTCAGACGCTGCTCCTGACGGAAGAACGAAAATCACGTAACCTTGTTAATTACATTGCTATTTTGGTATGATCCAATTTTAAGGAACTCCTTAAAAACTAAAAAAAAAAAAAAAAAAAAAGAAGGTTGTGACAAGTGTTGGGCAAGTTACTCCTGAAAATAATCAAGATTACGGAACTTACTCCTTTTAAATGGAATCACATTACTGTTCTGATTACTTTATTTCAAAAGTAGTTAGAAATTAGTTACATTACTAGTTACGTTACTTTTTCTCCATTAAATATATGAAATCCCAGCATACGACGCTCCCGATAATTATTTGTTATTAAAGCATCAACATTCAAAAAACACTGTTATTTTTAACTAAAAGCAAGCGTAGGCTGTTGCGTGCTTGGTTTGGCATGGCAGAATGCCAGCATGAGCTCTGCATTTATAATCTCTAAAAGACATCTCAGGTCATCGCAATCTCACAAATCTCTATTATAACACAATAAATATATGCATAATGAATTGTTCATAATGTCTACAATTCGTGTGTTATAATGAGAGGATTCGTGAACACGCAAATTTCAGCACTGCGTTGCTCACGCTGCAACACGTTTAAGTTGGCTATTTAGGCTAATGTTTAGCCTAAATAGAAACTCTGCATACGCTTGCACTTGTTAATCGTTTATATTTTATATTAGTTCAATAGATGAAGAACAATTTATTTGTTTCAGATATTTTATGTTTAGATATTTCTATTTTGCGGGAGTCCTGTGAATCATTTTACTCTCCCGCATCCTGCACACAGACGAGTGTCTACCCGCCCGTACCAACACTCGTCCATCTTGTCCCGCACTGCTGTGGTGTCGGGTCTCGCGGGAGCAGGTCTATAATCCACTGGCACTTGACTCGACAGTGCGTGTGCTACATCCTTTTTACAATCTCTAGATTATAAAACACTGCATTCTGTCAGCAATGTAACACGGCAGTAACGTATAGAGACTTCGACTTGTAACTATACTCTAATTACTATTTTGAAAATTATAACGCGTTAAATTACTCCGTTACTAAAAAAGTAATCAAATTACAGTAACGCGTTACCAAGTAATGCGTTATTGCCCAACACTGGTCGTGACACACCTTAAGTGCTTTTAATCGAGCCTGCTCCTCCTCCAGAGCTGCCTGCTTTTCCCTCTCATCGACTTTGGTGAAAGAGATACCCGTGTTGGCCAAAGAGGACACCGCATTGGACAGCGTACTGGCTCTGTGTAGAAAGACAGGCAGAAGACCTGATATAGTAAACACGCCACTTTTGAAATCGCTAGAGTTGCATTAGTAGACATCAATGCTACTAGCACAGAGCACATTTTTACTGCTTCCTCTACAGGAACGAAGTTTGACTTCCACAAAGAGTGTCAGTGTTAGCAAAGCTTGCATTTTTTTAGCCTACATCCAAACTGGAAGTCATCAAATTCCTGTACATTCCTCTTACACTTTGTTTAAACATTACACTGATTGCTTTAGAAATATGTTACATTAAATAAAATAAGAAAATTTAATGACATCACTCACAACACCTAAAACCACCGGTCCTTAGATAATTCAATACTTCAAGCAGATTAAAATACAAACCTAGGAAAAACTGAATTATGCAACTTCAAACTTTGTACAATTTCTTTGTATATACACTGCAGTAATGTAGCCTTTAAAGAACGATTGAGATATGAAATGTTGATTTCTAGATTGCAGCAAAAATCTTGTTTTCAGCATTAAAAAAAAGCTCAAAATCCCTCTCACTTGGAAAAGCTGCCCCAAGCAAACCTCTCTCCCACACATGCTTGGCACATCCAAAAGTCACACACACTCGCTGAATGCAGAGCATGAGGAAAGCAACCCCCTCACATACTAGAAAGTTCAAAATTAACTGCTTGAAAATCACTGTACCTGCTGGCGGCCGTGGAATCTTTGACCTTTTTGCCCTCTAATGAAGCCAAATGCTGCTCAAGGGCATCCAGAAGGCTACTGGGGGCCTGGAGGTATGGAAATATTAGCTTACAGGCCAGTACACACACACGGACCACAAATATACACACGCAACATATAGTGGTGATTGATTTAATTAGGGGCACTTTTGACTACTTAAAACCTTGAAAAAAAATGTAGCTTCTCTTAAATGTTTTAGGACATGTGACTTTACTATAAACAACCCTTCACTGGATTTTGAAATAATATTTTTCATGTTGTACATGATGCAATGACATTACTATTTGATATTTTTCAAACTTTAGAGAAAACTTTTAATAAGCCTTGTTGGACTTGATATAAATAAACAATTTAACAAATTTAAAAAGTTAAATAAATACAGAAATAAAATAAAAAATGAATAAAAGTGTAAAAAAAAATAAACAATGTTAAAAGAACAAATAGATTAAAAACATAAATGTATTTATTAATTTCAGTAATTGCATTTATGTATGTATTTATGTATGCATGTATTTTATAACAGCTGCATTACAATTACTGACTAGTTTGGCACGGACACAAGGATTTTAAAATTAATCATGCTCACATCCCTTTTCTTTACATTATACCTAAATAGATTTTGTTCTTTAATGTTTTCTAAAAAAAATTATTGCATGATGATAATGACAATAATGTAGAATCACTGTCCATATTATATTAATTATCAAAAAATATAAAAATGTTCACACAAATTCTTAATGAACTGAAAATCAATTTTTTTTAAAAGATCACTATAATAAAACACTATATACACAATAATAAAAACATACTACAGACAAAAATGTCCCCTTAAGTGAAGATTCACTGCTGTACAAAAACACAGATATAGCATGCAAAGTCAGATAGCATGCAAAGGTACAAACCAAAAGCTCTGAACACAGAGAGAAGAGAGTGAGATGCAGGTACTTACACAAACTGTAAACTGAAAACGGAAAGATAAGGAAAGATACAGAATATAAAGGTGGTAGTTTAACAGTCTTTTTTCAGAGCTCCTAAGAAACTGCAGAAATGTTAAGCAGAATAAAAACAAACCCAAAAATCTTGTAAACTTAACATATGGAGAAAACTTGCTTTATGTGGAAAAAAAAAAGACTTCTTTAATATAGCTTATATAAAAAGACTTCTATATACATACAGTATAAAAGGTGGAGATCAAACATGAATGTTTAAGAATCCAATGAAAACCCCATATTAACAGGGCATGACTCTGTCTAAATTTTGAGGGGAACCTGTACCCTCTAATTTTATGATTCTGGTATCCTTTTCAAAAAATAATAATTTCCTTGTTAACACTGTCTCCTTAACACAAAAAACTAATTGTTAAAAACAAAACGAAAGCAAATGAAATCGGACCTAAACCTAGACCTGAATTTTGTCTTAAACCTGTAAGCTGCCCACAGCATCACACCTTTATGTGCTGTATGAATCAAGCATTGAGGACAGTTAGAATAGCTTCCCCCACCAGTGTCATGCAGAGTCCGCATGCGTCGAGCACTGCAGGCCTGCAGTTTGCAGCCTCACTGCACAAGCAAATTAGCTGCAGTTCTAGAACTCTGATGACTTTTCCTATAACTCATGTTACGCATTGAGATTTCTAGGTAACTGCAGGTTAGAGTTCTACAACTTGCACTTGTTTGGATCTAATGCAGCCGTGCCATGTTTGGCTGAGGATCTCAAGCTGTGTCTTGCAAAATAAGGGCAGAGTGACAGATAAGTAGCTGATGGGCAGAAGGGAAAGCAGTCAGTGTAAGTTTTTCCTCAAAAAAACAAGGCCAATTTATTTGTCCTCACCTGTGATAGGTCTGGTATGTCCCCTCGGTCAATTCCCACTTGCTGTAATGAGCAGAAAAGAGCTGGTTAATGTGTGTCCCGTGTGTATTTGCTCATTACATAAGCAGGGAGCCCCATAGCACAGGTTACGCCGTCTTACCTCTGCCACTTTGAGAAATTCTGAGATTCTCGTCATTCGAGTGAGGAATTTCTTATAGATGTCCAGGCCTTCTTTACACTGGGCTTTCTTCATGTCAAAGTACTTCTCTACACATGGGAAAAGGTATGAAGTCAGATTTTGAGATGGCTTTGCACTCCCACCACATTTTAAGGGGGCTTGCTTTTCGCTCTGCGACTTCACCAGGCCAAGAGTTATGCCTGGCATCTGTCGTCACATCATGACCCGAAGCCACTCTCACTAGTATGTTAGTCTCTCACAGAAACTCTCATCCAACATGTAACCACTGAACGAAGCCAACGGATGCAGCTCAGCCCCTGAACGGAGCTGTCCAACACAAACACTCCAAGTAGGGCTGTTCGATTTAGTAAAAATATCATATTGCAATTGGTTTAACAAATACTGCAGTAGCGATTTAAATTGTGATATGATAATCTGATATTTCTGCTGCTTAGATATATAAAATAAGAATAAGGAATAAAAATTTAAAAATAAAAAAAGAAGGGTTGGCTGCAGATGGCGCTGACTCTCAGACACTGGCATTCCGATTAGACGGCACTTGCAAGTCTTGTTTATTTTGTTGATGTATTTTTTTTTTTTTTTTTTATTGATTACTTTGTTTTGAATCTCTCAAATTTTACAACAGTAGCAAGTGGGTGAAGACAAGAAAAAGAAATTAAATTACGAAGTCACTTGCAATCGCCACTTGTACTCTCCGATACCTGCGACGTCACTTGCAGTCGACATAAATCGTGCGTGTTGCCAATGGAGACAAGGCACTGTGGTTAAACGATTAAAACTAATTTAATACTGTAACCTACAGGGTCCTGCAAGAAAAAGACAAGACCCGCAAATCCGTCGCCACAGAACAGCAGAATATTAACGCAATGCTCAAAGTCTTTTTGTTGAAATTTGTTTAGTGCATTGCTAGTTTTACTGCCCTGAACAGTGACATTATCCTTACTTGTCCCAAAAATACATTCTGAGACTATTGATATGTACAGGAAGGGTTTGTTTTATGAGTTACAGCTCTCGGGCAGTAAATAAACTGTCATAAAACTGAGTGACGAGTCAGGGTCAGAGTCCTATGCAACTGTCGTTGAGTGGGCTGATACTTTAAGTTCAAAGGTCTCTGTAACAGGAACCAACAGTAGAGATAAATGGTAAAAGCCAATATGTAGGACAGCCCACTTTAAGTTTGAAAAGCTCAAGCAGGATAACAGCTCACCAAGCAAGTTGATGATCCCTTCATTGTAGGCCGCGAACAGACGGATGGCGTCTTTAAACAGAAGCATGAATGCAGCGTTAATGACCCCGTTTGTGAGCTCATTAGCATTTACCTGCCGACACAAAATAAGCCAAACACAATTTGGATTGAGACAATTATGCTGCAAGAACTGAAAATTAATGCAATTACGAAAAAGCAAGTGGACAAGACCACTGAAGAAAGATCAAGCCATTAGTGCATATGGAACTTAAATAAGTCTAGTCTAGCTGTTGTGATCATAAACTCACGTTGAAGTCGAGGAGTGCATCCATCTGGTTTTGGATGATAGGGATGGTCTTTAGGAGCTTCTCTGTGTTCATAGTTCTCATTACGCCATCCGCCCTTTGACAACAACAGACAACCAATTCAATGAAGAGCTCTCATTTTTGGCTGAACTATCCATTTAGAAAACAGACTTACCCTCTTTTTACTTTCGTGAAGTCGAAAGCAACTTGTCTGTATGAGACTGCTTTTTCGTTCAGGTAGCGGCTGTACCTCCGAATGAAGGTGGACATGTCATATCCTGCACGCAAAAGAGAACATGTTGTCTTCGGAGTTCACAGTGACCCACGGGTTGTTGAACTTAGTCATACAGCAGACTGTATTCTTGTGTTCTGATTCTAGACATTTAAAACATGAGTCTTTGATGTACTAGTTGAATTCTGAGCACAATGATTGTGACTCATTTTAAATGCTCAGAGGGAAAAAAAAACATTCCGGTTTCCACAGGGTTAGTACAATGCATGACACGGCAGAGTCCGATAAATCTGACTGGTTCTAGGCTAAGTATGACAGGTCATCAGAAGTTTACTAGTCTATGCTGCTAGTCATATGCTCAAATGCAAAAGATAAAACACATAAAAGTATTACAAATGATCCGGACAACATATTTTAAATGTACATTATATTCTACAATAATTACACGAATATGAGAGCACTAAGACTTTTAGTGACAGACATTTTTGTCATATAATTTCATCCTCAGTAGTTAAAAATACTAGTAGTTTGATCCATGGACTTAAACGTCAATGGAAGTCCCTTTATGGCAATTTAAATGCTTATATATTTTTACTAAAACAATTAAATTCAGATAAAAATGTTTATAATTCTTGTAGTAAAAAGCAAATATAATAATAATAATAATAATATTTTTCTATAAATGGATTTATTTTATTTCCTCTGTTTTAGTACTTATTATTATCATCTTGTTACATGTTGTGTTATAACCCGACACGCAAAAACTGGCTCTTGGTTCAAATATAAACAATAATTCTAGCATAATGTAACATATGCAAACAACTAACGTACAAAAGGCGCTTATCAAACATATTTTTAGCCGTCTAATAATAGTCATTATATGAATGACAATAAGATTATTATATATATATATATATAATAATATATATATATATATATAATATAGTATCTATATATTTATTTATTTTTCCCATATCCATGTACTTCGTCCCCAGCTATATTATTATGGCTATATTACCAAGCAATAATTTGTACTGTATGTTGATTCTTGTTTAATATGAAAATAAAATAAATACAAAAACTGTCAATTCAGAGATTTTCAAACTTAAGCCTTCTGATGATATTCAATATATATTGATACATACAGTATATTTTATTGCCCAGCTATATTATATATGGGTTGTAATAACGAAAAGTACTAAAAAGTACCCAGCAATAACGAAAAGTACTAAAAAAGTAGGATAAAGGTGAAGTACTGCAAGGTGCCTCAGGAAGAAAATTTGAGCCAGGAAGTTCTAGTCATTTTCAGAAAACGGGCCCAGAGTTCTTCTTGAAATACTCTCCAAACTAGAGAGTCTCGCTGTGCTGATTCCCCTGCTGCCTTCTTTGAGTGCTGGCTGCCAGGCAGCTTGTTAACACGGGAAAAGCCTTGGGTAAATAAACCCACTAGTGCTTTATTTAAGCTGAAAGTCGGCCATGTTGCTGAACAGGTCCCAAAAGGGAGTTCAGGGAGAGAAGCGGAGACAGACAGACAGAGAGACAGGACCTCATGCTTCTACTGCCCAAACCCTCCAACACCGCATCTGACCATGAATAACATTAAAATGATAAACCTGCGAAAGCACAGTGCATGTTCTGTCAGCTCCTCAAATATTTATCATGTCTGCATTTGTCTTGGGTTTGGACACTCATGAAAATGGATGACACAGCTAGGATGTGTTTGGAAAAATAGAATGACTAATGAAGTGTTGGGCTGAAAGCACCTACCTTGTAACCCGCTTTTGTCCAAAAAATTACTGAGGTTGAATAATGTGTTCCTGGAGGCCAGATATTGTACAAATCTCTGTCAACATGAGGAACAAAGAGTTCGGATTTCAATTTATTTTGAAGTTAGTCACCATGCAAATAAACAGTACTGTCAAAGGCAAAGCCACAAGCGTAAAACTGACTGACTGTGGCACATGTGCCGGTTTAACTGCTTTAGCTTAACCAAAACCATGATTAAACTGCTGAAAATACTAAGAGTTAAAGGATTAGTTCACCAAAAAATTTAAATTTGTTATTTACTCACGCTCATTTCATTTCAAACCTGATTTACTGTCTTCCAAGAACATAAGATGAATCTTAGCCAATGTTTTCAGTAAAATTAAAGTGAATGGTGAATAAGGTTATACAGCTTTAAAAATTTTTATAAAAGTATTGCCATTTTAAAACTAATAACCCCCAGTATTGATTGTTTTTATGATTGATTGATTTTGTAAAATTAAACGAACTAAATAAATAAATAAATATATATATAGGAATGACAAGACTATTTTTTTCATTTTAAATTTTTGAGTGAACTATTCCTGAGTTCGGTGTGTAGGCATCAGGCTATAGAGCTCAGGCTAAAGGTTATAAAAGTGTACAAGAGCATGCGTGAATGTAGGGAAGCTGACCTCATTGCCGTAGACCATAATGTGGTGTGTGGTGATGAGGGACTTAAACACGACCACCCAGCTGGTGTTGGTGGTGCGCTCGAACAGCGTGTCGGCCAGCTGAGGGATGTTCACATTCATCTCATTTGTGCAATGGATCAGATCTGTAAGAGAGAGTTGAAGGAGGTCAGTGTGTTTATAATTCAAACTGTCAGCACTTCACAGACTTCGTATTTGGGCCCTAAATAACTTAAACAGTTTTGGTATGTTAACTTTTTGGAATCCTCCTAGTTCAGACTTCCTCAAAAGGCTGCCCTAACTAGTAGTCAACTGATGATTATACTGATATAAAGAGAACATGGTGGTCAAAATGACATGCTACAAAAGATTTCCATTTCTAATAAATGATGCTCTTGAACAATTCATCAAGAATATACTGAAATGTGTAATCACCGTTTCTACAAAAAATTTAAGCAGCGCAACTGTTTTCAACACTGAAAATAACAAGAAATGTTTCTTGAGCACCAAATCAGCATATTAGAATGAAGATTCTCTGAAGATTCATGTGACACTAAAGACTGGAGTAATGGCTGCTGAATATTCAGCTTTGCTAGCACAGGAATACATTTCATTTGAAAAATGTATTAAAATAGTAAACGGTCATTTTAAATTGCAAAAATATTGCATTACTTTATTACATTACTACATTTTACTCACTGTATATTGATTTAAAAAAAAAATGCAACTTTAGTGAGCATTAGACTTTTCAAAAAAAAAAAAAAAAAAAAACTTCAACAGCAGTGTACATAATACAATTTTAAATGACAGCAAACAAATGTACTCTATTATGTAGATGATATTAGTTTTTTTAATTATTAGATTTGTTAGTTAATACTTAATTCACTGAAAAAAAAGAAGAAGATATTCACAAGTTATAATTTGACAAGGCCCTCAAAATGGCCAAATATTGGCTAAAACTGGTTATAAACAGACAGATTGTGATAAAAGTTCATTGGTCCAAAATCACATTCCACATGTTCGGCAGTGTTTATCTCAAACAAAATTAAGGTTCAAAAAGTGTTTCACTGAGGAACAAAATGACAACAAGATTCATTAAAACATCAGAATTAAGAGATTTTTTGAAGTTCATAATTTTGCACAGTATCATCAACTACAATTATTTTAGTTTACAAAGATTATTATTTAATTGTTATTAGGCCATTTAAAAAAGTATCAATACAACACAAATTATTGACTACATGGACAAGACATTTACGAGAATGTATTAAAAATAGAAAAACTACTTGATGCAGTTTGAAAGTTCTGTAACCTCCTGCCACAGTTTCCAATGTTCTGACATTATAAAAGTCGGCTAACCTATTTACTGAAAAAAGCCTGTTTCCAGAGAACAGTCTAACGCTGTGGACGGTGTGTGTTAGCATTCAGACAACGCTGACATGGTGCGAGTGAGAGACATGCATTGATATCCTGTGCTTTATTAGTTCTTTGGCTGGACTCCACAGCCATCTGCGCTCCGAGAGCGGGATCCCTCAAGGCTCTCTCTACACCTCCGGCACTTTGAGACTCATTCAGGTCCGCAGCTTATCATGCCATTCATGAAGCCTCCCACAGACAGCGAGGGAGGACGCCGCTGCCTCTCACCGCTGGGAATCAGATCCGAATGGGATTATATCATAGTGAAGTTTTCTGGATTCAAATGGAGAAACCACTTCTAGACCTCCTTAAATTAAATGAAAAAGCCACTCATTGTTTCAACCCATTTCAAAAGACACAAGAGTAATTTCACACTCCCCAACAAATTGCCGCCAAATATTAGTGCATACATGACCTTTTGAAGTGGGGATGTGAAAACATGCTGCACAGCGAGCATGGGTGGTCTACAGAATGCCCTCTCTTTTACAGATAACATCCACCATTTAAACTTGCACAAAGGCTTGGCCACGTGACAACAAAAGACTTTTCAGAGCCAACACAAAACGCCTGCGCCAAGCATGACGGCGCTGCGAATACACACGTCCATGGGGCTCGAGTGAAAGATCAAAGCCAGAAGACGACGTTTAAATGGTGCTACCGTCCTATGCCAAGGTAACCCGACACAGATGGATTTACCATAAATGCCCTGATGTAGCCAACAAGCACATCAGAAAGGAGGAATGAGAGATCTGTAGGAATCTTTCCTAATCAAGACCCACCCAGTGTGTATCTCTTTCTCCCTGGAGTGGAGATAGACGTGATTGATGGTTCAGCAGGGTGAACATGTATGTGCATCCAACCATGCGATGGTCACGTGATGAGAAACAAATTATGTCACCCCGCTCTGCCTAAACATCAAACTCTCTGACATTTACCTACTTGAAGGAAAAAACCTTACCAAACTTTAATAAAATATCCATATTCCTTTGACATTGAGGCTCATGATTTGAAATGCCTGTTAGGTAAATGATGCAATATTAAAAGTTGTCACATGCCAAAGAGTGCACTGGAAGTGTTCTAATATCACACTGACTTTATTTGCTTCTATAAAATATGTTGAAGGAATAGGTTGATATTAAACGGATAGTTCACTCAAAATGAAAACTGTTTTCATTTACTCACCCTCATGTTATTCTAAACCTGTATTGTATACCTCACTTGAACTCATGGATTTGGAATATAGAACAAAAATTTTGTACTTTTAAGTTGCTTTGCATCTTTATTTTTTAAATCTTGAAAGCTCTAGCCTCCTTAAGCTGTAAAACATGTGGATAAAAAGCTCTACAAATGTTTCCTTTTGAAGAAACAAAGTCATACGGGTTTAAAACAACATATGGGCGAGTAGCCTAAATCATGATCATCTTAATTTTAGTCGTTTAAAACATGACTTGTGCTTGTAAACGTACAAAGAAGGCACTGTTATGGTATAACCTATTAATAGAGAAAGATATGTTTACTTTAGACTAAAATATTCACCCATCCAATAATTATGGTGGAAATATGCAAACCTACACCACTAAATATCCATTTCCTCATGGTTATATATTTGGGTCAGTGACATGACTCATTTTGTCCAAATGTAATTTGGTAACACTTCAGATTAGGGCAACATTACCATTAACTACGAGCTTTCCCTTAATAAACTCCTAATTACTGCTTTTTGATAGTAAGGTAGACTTTGTAAAAGTTGTGTTTAGGTATGGGGTAGGGTTAAGGAATCTAGAACACGTCAGGAAGTATTCGTTGTAAGGTGATAAAAAAAAAAAACTGTAAATAACAGAATAAAGCCCTGTAAACCCTCATGGTACTCCTCTTGAAGACTGACATGTAAGAGAAGAAATTGATGAAAAGTCATTATTTTTGTTTTCTTTGCTTACAAAAAGAATTCTCGTAGCTTCATAAAATTACGGTTGAACCCCTGATGTCACATGGACTGTTTTTAATGATGTCCTTACTGCCTTTCTGGGCCTTGAACGTGGTAGTTATGTTGCCGTTTATGCAGGGTCAGAAAGCTTTAGGATTTCATCAAAAATATTTTAATTTGTGTTCCAAAGATGTACAAAGGTCTTACAGGTTTGGAACGACTGAGGGAATTAATTCAAACCACAGACTGTTAATTGCAAGTTATAGTAAGATGTCATTACCAGAGAGCAGTGACTAAGGTAATAATTAACCAGGAAAATTGTTGATTATCAAGGGACATTGATCTTACAGCTAGTGATGGGCTGGGCTGCATACTGTCATATATTAATGCACTGCATGCCAGAAAAACATGGGGGAAAAAAATATTTTCTTCTGTTGACAAAGCTAAACAGATGGATGGCGTTCATGGAGCAACAATGGACTATAAGACCTAATGGCATCACTATGGTGTAATGTGTCCTGAGCCTTCAAATACCATTTTCTTTTGTTAAATGACAGGAGAACAGAGTGGACTCAGCAACAGGATCCTGCAAACTTCCTACAGTTCATGACAGGAAACTGATTTGACATGAATCCTTTAAAATGCTCAGTCATAAAACAAGCTGATGATAGAGATATCTAGATTCTCTGACCCCTAAAGTACAGAAATGGCAGGAAGCAACAAGAGACACAGGCCAAACAGGTAACAGAAAGCAGGTAGAGTTTTTTTTTTCTCTCATCACAGCTCTGGTCCGCTTCAGGCAGACCCATTTGTGAGGGCAGAGGACAGGAAACCATTAAGTGAATGATTGCTCCCCTGATTCGAAGGCTTTAACTCGAAGACAGATAGAAGACAGCATCCTGCTCTGCAGTAGCAATGTGTAGCATATATAAGAATTCAGATGCACGAATGTTACACATAATAAAGTGCAAATCACTTTTTAAAACATTTTATCCAGACAATATTACTTCCCATGAAGGCCATGTGGTTAAAATCAGACCAGCACGCAAATATCATGGCAAAAAAATGCCACATGTACAGAGTACATTCACAGAGCTCACTGGCCAGAGGAAGGAGAACATGCATATCTTAGCTGGAATGCAGGCTTGAATTCACAGCATTGTAGAATCCAGAGCTTGTTGAGGAAGTGAATGTAGAGAGAGAGGGGGGGGAGGAAGAGAGAGGGATAGAGGAGGAGAATGAAGGAGACAGCTGCACAGAAACCAGAGAAACATGCCACAAAAACTCAAAATAAATATATAAAATGCTATAAACTTGATCAACTGGGAACTAGAGCTAAAAAAATATGCAAATAAAATAAAACAAAATAAAATTCAAGAAATCAATCGGGCATTAGTTTTCATCAAAAAATTAGCAGCTGCTAAAGGTTAATGAGTAAATAAAAAAATAATACAATTAAAACAAAAAATACATTTTGGCAGAGCATGTAAGAATGTCTTCACAAACAAAAAGAACAGCTGCTCAAGGATAAATGAGAAAATTCTAAACATCATTCAGTAAAACTTCATGTCTGGACTCATTTTAATCACTGTTACTGGAGGCATTTTATCAATAGTTTTCTCAAAAGGTACTCATTAACAAAATAATAGTCAGAGTTACTACCTCAGACTGGCTTGGACATTCAAACAAGTATCCTCAAGGTAACTTTTCTCTTTTTCAAATAACATCTTGAAAAAAATGCTTTATGGCTGAAAGGATTACAAAGATATGTATTATGTAGAAGCAGATCTCCTGAGGTCATTAGCTAATCCTACATAAAAGAGAAGATTAAACAGATTAATTATTACAGAAGGGGAAAAACATGCAAGCAGTTTATATCAAGCTTTTGTTGTTTTGTAAACCAAAAAGACAGACAATCAACAGAAAATCTGAATCACTTCGACTGCTTCCCCACATTTAGACGTAGTGACGTTCAGAATGAAGTAGCATGTTTGTTGTGAGAACAAACTCTGCTGATTAGACTCTAGGAGTTTTGACTCATGAATTTCCCCTGATGCAGACCGATCTTGATGGAAGAGTCACTGCGTGCTGCTATCTACAGACATCTCCCCGTTTAATCAGCTCCCGACATTTTTCTGATTTATGGAACAACTTCCTGTTGGCTGTTTAGATTTCGAATAGTTGGCGACCTACAAGAATGCAGGAAGTATCTTAAAATGGTTCGCTGGGTTCATCCAGGACAAGACACTTTACAGTCTCGACATATAATATATTTTATATGAGTCACATTTAAGAACATGTCTCTCTGAAATGGTTTTCAAAACTGTTCTGACTTCTGAAGCATGCCAGCACTGTTCAGCAGTGGCAGTTCTTAAAGAAATAGCAGCCAAAACAACCTAATAACCAGCTGCTGTGATGTCTGTTAATCAAAGAAAAATAGAAAAAAAAAGAAAAAAAAGGAAATCAATAACTTTTATAGCTTTAAGGATTCATTATAAGGTAGACTTTAGTGTTTCATATACTTAAAGTTTTTATTTCTCGTAGGCTATATTTCTTTCTGATGAAGGGCAACGGTAAATATGACATTTATTAGGGGTGTCCGCTCAAGATTTTGAGGCCAATCACAGAAAGCAGTATCTGCTGATACCGATCACCGATAGCGATCTTTTTAAAGCCTTCTTTTTATCATTTATAACTATTTATAGTGATACTCCAATCAGGATTTTTAGACATTTATTCAGGGCCTGAATTTCATTTTGAAAGGGGGGAAGTCCCCTCTAGGTTCTCTTAGAGAATCACTTTCCACAAGCAGGATCCGTGACTGATCGAAAAGTAGCTATGTTTACCACCAAACAAACACAACATTTATCCATTATTTTTATTTCAAATCAAAACATTGTCACTGAAAATGTTTTTTTCAGCATTGCAATTCTTTTTTTTTTTTTACACTACAGTAATACAATCTTTCAAAGACATGTTTAAACAATAAACATAAGCAACACATTATTCAATGCTTTTTACTTTTGCATTTACTTTAGATTTATATATTAAGTTGCTCAAGCAAGTGGCAAAACATTTAAACTACTTTTCTTACGTTATCACAAACTTACCATTGACAGAAATAATCAGCTCTACTGCCTTTCCTTTTGCATTTAAATCTTTATTAAATGCAATCATGCGGTTCATAAAGAACTTTGTTTTCCTACCTGCCATCTATTATTGCCTTGTTTGTCTAAAAGTGCTCTTTTCCTTTAAACTTAGCCAAAAAGCCATATGTGTTGACTGGGAAACACAGTAGACTTTAAAAATATGCATTTATGGTGTAATTACTTAATTTTCGTGTCAATCCATGTTCATATTTACTGCAAAAATGCGCTGTTACTTTAATTCAGCGCTTGCAGCGCAGCAAAAATAGACTCGGTGCGGAAACCATCTCTGCACTGCTGCAGACGCACTGCTCGTGGAACGCACTGCCGGACAGCAACCGTGTGCAGTGTGCAAAGTGCAAAAGAACTATAAAGACAATAGGTATCACTTTAAAATAAGACCTCGTTAGTTAACCTTAGTTAATGCATTAACATTCACAATGAGCAATAGCTACATTTGATACAGAAGTTATTACTCTGTTAACAAAATACAAGTCTTAGTTCATGTTAGCTCATTAAATAACCTCATTAAAACACCGTTGCAACTTTCGATTTTAACAACCGGTTATTAAATATTGGAATACCTAAGATTAATTAATGTTCAGAAGAGTTTTTCATTGGCAGTTTAACTAATGAATTAACTAATGTTAACTTATGAAGCCCTAATGTAAAGTGTGAGCGAACAATAAAGATTCAAAACACTTTCAAACAATATCTAGGGCATGTTGTAGTCCAGATTAAAATTTGAAAATAAATAGCCTATTAAGTCTAAATATTTAAGTGTTTGGCGCTGTGATGAACACCAGGAATACAAAAATCTGAATGGCTGTTTAAATCATTTAAACACGATTCAGAAACAGAAAGTAGTGCAGCTGCTTTGTTTACTGGGTTTCCGGGGTAATGGCTGCATTTCTGCAGTTTAGCCCCATCTGCTGACAGAGTGTGAAAGTGCGCTTTCATCCAGAGCACGTTCCGCCATGTGCTTCTCGTCCACGCTTGTTTACATCAGAGTGCGCACGTGTCTTTCACGCAGCATACAGCGGAGTTGTGCATTTTGACCAGTTGATGGGAAAAGTATTCTTAAAATGCATTCATAATTCTGAATAATTTGTAATATATAAATTATTCACGGTATTTAGAAGTGCCCAAGATAACAATATCGTGCATATTCATTATCATGATATAACGCAATATTTTTAGAATTTTTATGTCATTTTAGTTACATATTATGTGTGTTGCGGTGTGTGTGTGTGTGTGAAGAGAGAGAGAGAGAGAGAGAGAGAGAGGATAGAGAGATAGAGGAGGAGAGAGAGAGAGAGAGAGAGAGAAGAGAGCGAGGAGAGAGAGAGAGAGAGAGAGGATAGAGAGAGAGAGAGAGAGAGACGACGAGAGATTAATACAGTAAGTATTTTACATTGTGTTATTTCAAGTAACAATTTTTTTTTTATGGTTTTAGTTTTAGTTAACTATTGTAACTGGCGATTTTCAGATCTTATTGTGAATGATCCATCCATGCATTTTTGTTTTTACCGTGCAATGTTTAATTGAAATTAGGGATGCACCGATACCAATACTTCTCAGTATCAGCCCGACTGACCTCCTTTACTCGTACTCATCCTACGCATACTCTACTCTTAAAATGCCCCGATACAAACGCCTATACCACAAGCATGTGATAATGCCATCTTCAGACAAGAGACCACCGACACCATAACAACAGAATGAGTTAAGATTCACTATGAAGTATATGTACAACGAATATAGTTAACCACTTTGCCAGTAAAACGCCTGATACTGAGGTGCTGAGCTGATAAAGCAACGCACGTCGGAAGATGCGCGAGCTTGTCGAGTGAATTTATCTTTCTCACAGACATCACTGGAAGTTTGTAGTTCGGTCGGATATGTAAAAGACAAGTAAGTAAAACAATGCACAAGTTACTTAACGTAGGGGAAGCGAGAGCGAGAGAGAGAGAGAGCACGCACTTCTGTTGAGTGATCTTTGATGTTCACTCACTTAGAACACGCATCATTTGGATTAAAACTAAATCGTAAAAATGACAATTTATAGGGGCATTCACTATAAACGTAATTTATTTTTAACCTTAGGCATACAATACTTTCTGGCGAAAGTGAATCTAGCACCTTGTGTGAAATGCGCTAGGCTGTACTACTTTTCCCTCTCATTCTGCGCCAGTACAAATACGTGCACGCGTTGCACGTGTTTTGCTTGCCTGAGTGTTTCTGCATTATATGAGTGGCTTGGGAATATAAACCGCACCACGTTTCAGATGAAAAACCGCGACTTCTATTTCTGAAAATATCAAAGTTAGGAGATTTATAACGAGTGGTTACCTGCATTATTACAGCAAAGCGCGTGAATACAGTACTGAGCCGCTGCAATGGAACAGCTCTAATGCTATTAAATTAAATATGATGTACCATAGAGCAAAACAATGAACAATGAAAGTAACAAAAACTTGAGTATACAGTCAAACCAAATTAGTCAGACCAGATAACTTTTTTTTAACTAGTGGTTCAGGACACCATAGTTACTTTGCAAGTGAGGATAGCAACAATAAGAACGGTGAACAAATCTACCCAAAAATTTTGGGTTCGTGTTTGCATAACGCTGGGGTGACAGCATGCCAGGAGACGACAGGCTGTCATTAAGGCTAAGGGTTGCCCAACAAAATATTCATAGTTGTGTAAATACTATCATACTAACAGCTGTCTGAATAATTTTTTTGATTGTAATCCATTACATTCCTTTCTATCAAAGTTATCTAACATTTATCAAGATGAATTTGTTCTGACACAATTTAACAATTTTCTTGTCATATTTTATTACCATTTTCTCAACTGTAGCGAATAAACTGTGATATAATTTGAGAAATGTTGAAGGTGTCTGAATAAGTTTAGGTTTGACTGTATCTATTTGATAAATGAAGTTAACCAACTAACATTATACATACTCTTTTGGTTTCTGTACCCAATATTTTAAAAAATGTACAAATGCAATAAAAATATCGGTAGCGGAACTCCGTATTGGCAAGTACCAAAAATAAAAGTATCGTATCTGGCGAGTACTGGAAAAAGTGTATCGTTGGTCCCTAAATAAAATGTCATAACCCAACAGATTCTCTCCTTTTCTTTTCCGAGAGGTTTTACAGTGCAAACGGTCTAGCAGCCACACAAGTCACAGCACTGTCAGTAAAAGTTGCGCCAACTCATTACTAGTGTTACTTTCAACAAAACGTATCCTGTAACCACTTTCAAATACTTGGTGATTGTGCCCCCCTGCCGAACCGTCTGTTTATGCCCTAAATTTCTGTGTCATCATCACTCAAAAAAGCAGTAAGGAGGGCATCGCAACCTTTCCCTCTCTGCTGTATTTGGGTTTGTTTGACTAGTTCATAATACTTGATCACTTAAAACAACTGAGTAAACAGGCACATGGCTAAGGATCCTGGGTCAATAATTTAAGAAATGGAAAATGAAGAAAGTCAACTACAAACGCTCTAAAGCCAGGCTTGACTAGGAGGTTCAAACAGAGACTCTAAAAGCCATACTGGACTCCATTCACACACAGCAGGGCGGTGAGTCAGCACTCTTTCTGACCGACCGTCATTTGATGCCTCTCATAGGCTTCATTTCTACATGGGTACAGACACACACACACACACACACACATTGGTATGACTGACTTACGGCGGATCCCTGCCACAGTGATCTGACACCATAAAACAGCACAGAGGGTCACTTTGTTGGAGCAATGCCTTTTATAAGTGTTGAGCTACGCCTAATGAAATCGCAGTCAGTCAACAAGTCGTAAGCTTAGGGTGCTTGAACGCAACCTCAAAATTGGGCTGTGAATTGTGTATTTGCAAATACGGATACTAAACAATAGGAACACCAATCAAAATGAGAGCGCTTTAATCTACGATTACAACAAACGACTGATCCGATTTCCGCCGGCTGTCCAGCAGTTCATCAGACGGGATGCATTTCACGTCCTGAAAACTTTCAGCTGTAAACCAGGCACACTAACACTAACTTTTTTTTTTGACTACACACTGAACCACCAATCAAGTACGCTGCGGAATAAACACTATATCATTTAGAACATTCTTGTACGTGCTGCCTGGAAGAGCTCTGCAGTTATAGGAGATCAAGCTATCCGATGGAAAACGCATAATGTGTTAATTCAATTCAAGCTCTAAGTTCGCTAGGAGCGGCTGTGTATCTCAAAACCATAAAGATAAGTGAGTGAGTGTGTGTGTGGTGGATTCGGTCTTTGACAGATTCTAGGAAGCGTCTATCATATTGCAGAACTGACTCATATGAATGAGCGCCCAGAATAAGCCATGATCCCGTTGAACATGCTTACACAGCACTGGGGCACAGAAGGCCAGCCAACATGACTTCAACAAGCCATGGAAATACAACAGCGGAAGGTTCGCTGTTGATGTTGGTGGTGTGTATGAGTGTGAGAGATCACAATTTCAATAAGTTCAACAACTACCCACTCAATCTCTCTCTGAATCCACCAGTTTTACTTACACTAAACAATCATGAACACAAATCAGGTTGTTTATGCCCCATACTTATATCCATGGCCCATTATTTAGGACAGTCAGTAAAATTAGCATCCACTGTAATGGCAAAATAAAAACCATATATGTGGTGGAAGCTCAACCGTACTTGCCACATGAGAATCAATGAAGTTTTGTGTTGCATGTTTGTCCAGGAGAAATATCATTAAAAATATCTAAAAATAAGGTGTTTTGAGAATCAACAGAATCATACAGGTTTGGAACGATATGAGGGCGAGAAACTGGTGACAATTTATTCTTGAGTGAACTATTCCTTTAAGTGTGCAAATTTTATGATGGGCAGGACCAAATGTTTGCCCAACCAATAGCAGATGGACAGTATTTGTATTTTTAAATTTGATTCTATTTTGTTTTGCGATGTGAGCAGAAAATAAATGACACACTCCACCTTTAACATGGACCAATGTGAACCAGCATTACATTTAGCAAAGCTTGAGCACTACAGTGAGTGCTCTGCATTTCCTTATATGCTACCGAACACACTCAAGCTCTACTGGCTAATAATGGCGAACATTATGGAACATAAGCTGACGTTTATTTGTGGACATAAAAGGATGTATAAGGCACCTGCTGATCAATAGCAACCCTTTGCAATAGCTAAGACAAGACGTTCTTAAATTGGTAAGCTCAGTGTAACTCTTACTGACCTACGAAGACTTGCGATCATTAAACGTTTTTTTATTCATCAAACTTGATTTATCAAAAGTCAATAAATTCACAAAATGTATTTTCTCTTTATTTTCCTGTTTATCAGATTAGAGTGAAAGTACAAAGAATTTTTGTGACCAAATAGAGCGTCTTTATGGCATTATTTATTACCATGTTCATGTTTTTAACTAAAATGTTTTCCTAATCTAAAACATGAAGCAGAATGGAAACAATTGCAGAACATTTTTTCAGCCAGCTGGTCATTTCGGGGATAAGGGTAGTTCAAGAGGAATGTTCTCCCTACCCCGGAAATCCGGCCCAAATCAAAGAGGCTGGGGGCCGGAGCCTGAGCCGTATCTAATGTTCAAATCAAACAGAAGGAGAGTAAGACACGCTGCTATTTCTGTCCCAAAGGAAACTCCAGGCACAGAACATACTGCTGCCCTGAAATACCTACAAGACTTCGTCACACACTCCCTCCACGCTACGGGAACTAACCTGAGGGCACTGGACTACTGTGAAACAACATTCTGGACACGATAACCAAGAAGAACTTAACATAAGCACATACTCTTAACTTAAGGGAAGAAGGCAGTTCAGAACTTCTCTCTTCTCTTCAAAAACCGTCTGTCAGCACTCATGCCATTCTGTATTGTCAAGACCTAGCTAAAAATAGTTTCACCAGAGGAAATTAGCACTGTAGGATGGGAATGAATGCAAAAAGCTATATGTACACAACAGGGCTCTACAGCATTTGCGACTGAAAACTACTGCGTGCTGCGACAATGAAAAATTTTTTAGGAGCACCAGTGCGACTGACCCGCTCATCATCATACTTGTGATTGTGCTCAGGGGAGCTTCAAAGGTTTCTTTCTACGTGTTTTTGCAGCGTTGAGTAATGCATCACAGACATACCTCACAAATCCTTTCATAAGCAAAGCGAGAGATTCATTGCGTAGTGTAGAGAGCTTTGTTGATTATAAATATGAGATCACGATGAACTAAGATGAATGACAGCTTTTAATGCTTTTTTAGAGTTTGTAAATTGATACAGAATTAACTTACCATACAATTCATAAACCGAAGTTAATATTAAGGGACTTACATTGTCGGACTATAACACTATTGTCTGATTTTGCTCCATTTCGTCGTCGAAAATAGTTTAAAACAGACAGCGCATCTCCATTCAAACACAGCTGTGTTTCATTTATGAATGAACTTTTAAACGAATCTAGTGAGTCAGTGATTCATGATTACCATCATAAGACAGTAGCTGCATCCCAATTTGCATACTATCCGTCCTAAATAATATTCGAAAATAGAATTAGTATGTCCCAAATCATAATATGTTTAAAAAAGTAAGCCAAAGATTCCCGGATGGTCTACTACTTCCGGTTAGAATTGTAAGTGCAGATCGATGCACACTCTAACGGCTAATATTGCCCACAATACATTGCGCAGTGGACGAGGATTCAATTAGAACTACAAACATGCATTAAAAAAGTGTTTAAAACTACAAACATGGCGGATATACACGACCAACAGACAGGTAGATAAACGGATTTAAGTGATAAATAATCAATGTCTAACCTGATGAAAAAATATAAATTTAATGTTATTTTCATCTGGGGAACCTGTGAACTTTTAAGATGATACTTTTGGTCATTATTTTTTAAATGCATCATTATGCAAACACATGAGCAGAGTTCTCTGCATGATAGACCCGTGACTGGCAGATCAACGTACCTCTTAATTTCTCTCCAATATGGTAGGAAATCAAATTAAAGGAAATGTGGATTTTTGTTAACTGTGACAAGATGATTGACCAGGCAGTTTAAACAGTGACAGAATGCACGTAACTAAGCAACAGAGCAAAGCAGTTATGACGAAGTAGTATGTCCTAAAGCTTGCCTACTATTCTTCTACATACTCAAAAGTAAGTACTTTTTCTTCACAAAAAGAGTACATACTTTAGGGCATAGTATAAGTAGGCGAATTGGGATGCAGCAAGCCACTTGCTTCATTCCTGAATGAATCAGCCATTCGAACTAATCAAATGAATGAATGATTCAGTGATAAAATCAGTGACTTGCCGCCACCTGCTGGCAGTTTTAGCATTTTTAAAAGTATCTTTTCAGTTAAGTCATTTAATATTTCTATATTCAAAATTTTATAGTCCAAATAATCTCATCATGAATGTAATTGTACTCATGCCACCTCTGAGCCTCATTATATGTCTGAAAGTACACCAAGCCACTTTTGTGTTCTTCCGTGCCACCTCAACAAATTAATTTTGTTAATACTGATTTAATTTGATTGGCAACTTATATTTCTTATTAGGGCCAAGCCCCAAAGGTGCTTAGGCACCTATTGACATCTTCTTCTTCTTCTTCCGCTCTTGAGTCTATGGCAGCCCATAGAACCGCTTGCTGGAAAGTTGCGAAATTTGGCACACTGATAGAGGACAGTCTCAACATTGACAGACTCAAGTTTGGAGTGTCTAACTCAAACTCTCTAGCGCCACCACTTGTCCAAAGTTTCATTCATATTCATGCTAATAACTTTTGAACCGTAAGGCACAGAAGGAAACTGTCTTCTTATCTTCAGATCATGCTGGCAAAAAGTTATGGAATTCAAGTTGATTCGTCAAACCGTTCTCAAATAACACGCAAACTAATTCTACGAAAAGCATGCAAAAATGCATGTGAGGCTATATCTCCGCAACGATTTGGCGTATTGAGACCAAACTTGGTGAGTGTTATACCAAGCATGACCTGAGACTACCTGCAGTATTTCGGCACTGTGCCACCTAGTGGTCAGGAGATATGAAAAATTCACATTTTTGCTTATACCTTCTGAATGTTTTGCCAACATCCACAAAAACTGTCTCTTTAATCGGTGCATCATGCCGAGTCGAACCATACCCAATTTTCCCCATGTCAGCCATTTTGGGCATCGGCCATTTTTAATTTTGTACTAAAATGCTATATTTTACGAACGCATTGACGTATCGTTACGAAACTTGGTATGGGTCATCAGCACGATGCCCTAAAGGAGTCGGAGAAGTTTCGAGCCAGCACCACCTAGTGGTAAAATCAAATATTCACATGCTTATAACTTTGGGTGTGGTCGACTTATTTTCACGGGAGTCCCCTTTTTAGACTCCTGAATCCTTGCCGAGTGCAGCGATACCAAACCAGGTTTTGCCTTATGGTTTGTGCAACGTTGCATTTTAGCGCTTAAAAAACATTTGCCAATATCTTAGAAACCGTAACTCCGAACGACACGAAACCATCGTACGAAATTTGGCACGCCGGCTAAACAAATACTGAAATTACAAAATTTTGATAGTAAGTGGCAAAAAAAAATGCAAACAAAGTCGGCCGTCAGTCATTTTTTTCTCTTCTCATATATAAAAATGTCTATAACTCCAAAACAAAATAAGATATTTTCACCGAATTAGACATGTATGGGCACACTCTAAGGACACATAAAAAATTTGGTGGGATTGTGCCTCTTGGTGGCGCTATAATTGAACAAAACATGAAATTGCCATTGCCTACAATAGAGTATTATGATGTAAAAAGACCTTGGTCAAAAGTTCAAATGAAATTTCCAAAAATGCTAATAACTTTTGAGTATATTAGCCTATTGTAATGAGACTGGTATTAATATATTCCTTGGGTCATGCTGAGAACAGCAATACCAATGTTGCCATAGTCAGCCAAACTTCCTGTCTGCCATTTAGATTTTCTTTAAAAACCTACTTATTCAAACTCCTCCTAGACCGTTCGTCCGATTTTCACCAGATTTGAATCATATCATCTTCAGACCATGCTGACAAAAAAAAAGTTACAGATTTTGTGTTGATAGACAAAACCGTTTTTGCATAGCGCCGCAACAAATTTAAGGCATGATGCCAAAATGACTCCGAGCTGTATCTAATGCAAATCTTTGTCGAATGACAACAAACGTTGTGTGTCAATGTCACCTCACACCGAACACACCAAAAGGATTACAGCGCCACCGTGTGTCCAATGATAAGCATTTTAATCATATTACTATAGATTGTATTTATGATTTTTTTTAAGCCATTTCAGATTATACTCTCCTAAAATGCTTTATTACCTCATTGTTGGAATTGGTCTGATGCTGCCATGCCATCTAACTCTGCAATTTGCATCTGGATGCTTGGCCCCGTATTTCTGCTTGCAGCTATAGTTCTACTTGTCTTATGCATGTCTGTCGTTTTATATAATTTTTTTTTTAAAACTTAATATATATATAATATATATAGAGATATAATCTATATTTATATATATAGAGCATAATTTTTAAGAATTTGACACGGAGTAACATTTAATAATAAAGTTAGAGGAGTCAAGTATCACCTCGTAATGGGAAGGCTACTTTTTGATAAAATTTTGGATTATGGATTAGAAGGTGCTCCTAAAATTTTGAACGTGCACAAGTGCTCCTAAAAAGAAAAGTAAGCATAGAGCCCTGCACAAGCAGCATGAGACAAAAGACTTGATATGGTGGTGCCACCAGCCTTGATTTGAATCAAAATGATGATGCCACATCCATTGACATTCATGCAAAAATACAGACACAGATCCACAAAGATCACAAATCAAGAACTGTACTACAAGAATGAGTTTGCAAACACAAACTTGCAACTGCAAAACTGAACAAATTAAGAACAAACTGCAATTGATTCACTGAGTTAATCAAGGGCTTCAGATCTCACTAAAAGGACACAAACATTCACACTATTCTTATAGTTCTGATAAGGTCATAATGGGCCCTAAATGAGGCCAGTGTGCTTCCTGAGAATCATAAGAAACCCCGGGAATCCAGCTCTATGAGAGCTGTCAGCACCACCACCTGTGAGAGCCTGAGAACATCTCAGTCAGAGAAGACAACCTGATTTCACCACACTCATAACAAGCAATAAATGTGACATCTTCATAAAGTTAAAAGTTAACTTGACAGAACAGTCTCATGAGTTCAGCCGCTGCCAGGATTCAGCCAATTACAACAATGTCCTCTATAAACACCTGCCACAGTACTTGTTAAATTGAATGTTACATATCTTTTAACAGTCAGCATGTTTTTCCACTTTAATTGTAAAATCAACTACAACCAAAGAACTGAATAACTCCAGGGTTTGCCTAATCTGTAAATTAAAGATTTTAATAACACCATGTTGTCAGGACTGCTTAAATGAAAATGATCATTTACTCAAATTAACGCGTAATATTAAGACACATTTCTGTGAAATATGTATTGATCATATATCTTTTCCACATAATGACTACAGCTGTCAAGCTCCTAAAAGGCACTATAAAATACAAAAAAACAACAAAAGAATTCACACGCCCCATGCACAATATTTTCCAAGTTTTGAAGTCATTGGATATCTTTGCGTAAAGAATAAAGTGAAATTTAAGTTGTTAATCACTAAAAAAAAATATGCTTGACAGCAGTCCCCTTTCACTTTCATTGCATGGAAAAGAGCAGCTTGAACTTTCTGCAATTAATATCTCCTTTTGTTTGCCGTGTGAAAATGGATTTCATAAACATGCTGTTGAACAAACAATGACAGAATTATCATTTTGTTAACTACTCCTTTAAGAAATAAACATTAGTCATACAGTAATGTGACCCTGATAAAACTAGCTGCTTTTTGTTTTGCAACCTCAAAAAGACAGAAACAGGGATTTTCTTTTACACCAAAAGCACGTTTGTTTGCAATCATGAGATTTCTCAATGAATCCATTCGACTCAACCTGCAAGCGTCCTGATTAGACAGCAGATGGGCTCATTTTTAAATGTGGTTAATTATTAGTTAGGAAGTTAAATCATTAAATGCACTGCACTGTACTCATGCTATCTCAAAACTCCCTGTACAAATGATCGGTTTCAACATCAAAGCAAAGGTCGCTGGAGGAAGCTGGTTAAAAACACACGAGCAGCACTGAACGTGAATCTTTTGCAGGCCTCGAGCCCAGAACCTCTCGTTCCCAGGGCGACGAGTGACTGACGTAACTTTCAAACGCGGGTCCGAAAGCAACATAGTACCAAATCCCATGACACTCACAGTCCAAATGCTTCTTCTTTGGCCCCATGACTTCGTGTGTGGTCGCCTTGCACACCGTTTTGGACACAGCGGAACCGGTGACACTGTGTTGCGCTGCCGTTATCCGGTCCGTTATGCTCTGTCCAGACATCCTCGCCGTTTTAAACAAACAGAAAAAGGGGGAAAACAAAAAAAGAGGGGGGGAAATCTGCTCGGGCTGTTAAATCCAACGGCAATGCTGTAGCCCCTGGGATGTGCACTGCTCCGCCACCTGACTGGGGAAGAAAGAGAGAAAATAAATGAGACTGCACGTAAGACGCATCCGCCGCTTCAGAGTCCAAATGAAGTTTGCTCTCTATGTGTGCCGTCAGCTGATCACGACATTTACGTACCAAACGTTTCCTCTTCTATTAACGGCAGCGTCCTCTCTCTCTCTCGCTCAACCCCTCTGTCACGCACTCTCCTCTCCCTCTCCCTCTTAACTCCCCCTTTTCCTCCACAGTGGCTCTCCTCTCGGATCTCGCCTCCCCCTGCTGGGTTTAAAAGGCTCGTAGGAAAATGGCGGGTCAGTTTCCTATTTTCAGAGGATACTCCCAAGGTTTATATGGATGCTGAATGGTCGGTGTGAAACAACGCCATGTTGGCTCCAAATATCGTACTGGTGCCTCGCATTACGTAGAACGTGAGTACTGCTGTTTGGCTTGTGAGCCAAAATGGCAGCTCTAGATGGATTGTTTCTGTGTATTATCTACTAGTTCCGTGACGTTGCACGTGACGGAATTTGTCCAACCAAAATTCATGGTTTCACATGTGGCACTTTTTTACAACATTTAGACACGTGTCACTGATTAAATGAGCATTTATGTCATCGTTTACAAAATAATTAATTATATAATTGTTATATACAATTATGCGTGTGTGTTTTATGTTAAAATTAAATATAATAAGTAGAAAGTGTGTGAGTGTTCCGTAAGGCAGACGTTTCACAATAACGCTAGTTCAAAATATACTTTTTAATTGGAAGGGTAACGGGGGAAAAAATGAAGTTTTCCAGTTTTTGTTTATCTTTATTACTTACAAACATTATTTCATAATTTAAATTATAACTATTATTATAGTGATAATTATCATTCGTTTATAAATGAAAGGCTTATTATTAGCTTCCAGTTGATCAACTGATGAACTTGTAGGAAAGAAAATCAAAATGAAACATTTTACTTAGTGCAATTAAATAGTTTAATCTTTCATTACAAAATGCCTGGAAAGGGAGACATCTAGTGATAAAAATATGCAATTACAGAAAGCATCAAAAAGCCCCGTTGTCTCGCGTTTTGAGGCAATCCATAAATCCTGAGCTGCCTAATTCAGCTTGATGCATTCCAATATTGATTGTGTAAGAATACAAATATTTACAAGCATCAGCATCTTGTGAATATTTTCCTGTAGTCATAGATAGATAGATAGATATACTCAGCTCACTGGTGCAATTAGATCTAACTCACGCTGAGGAGCAGAGAGGGAGAGGGTAGCAGAGATTGAATGTCCAGGAGATCAGCCACTAATGCACAATGCCAGAGCACTGATCAGTTTCAGGACAAGGCTCATTTGTGTTAAAAATGGGCCGAGCAGATTGACTTAGGCCTGTATCATCAGTCGGCATCGCACAGGTGGCATCAGTGCTGTTGTGTTGCAGTCTCACCAGTAGGGGGCGATATACACATGCAGGTCTCTGTGTCCTTGTTCACAAACTTTCAAGAGCATATGACAACATCCATTTGAGAGACCGCAGGTCAGCTTTTTCTATTTACAACAAATATTCTACCAGAATACTGAACAATATTTCAACAGATTGCGTTTATATTTTACATAACAAGTGTAATCTATAACTTTCAGGATCCTTTGACACGTAATCTTCACATACACAAAAACTTGTATTATTAGAAAATACTTATTAATTATTAGTTTTACTATTTTCTGCATTACGCAATTAAACGATTATCGTAATATTATTGTTATATATATATATATATACAGTGGGTATTGAAAGTATTCAGACCCCCTTAAATTTATCACTCTTTGTTATATTGCAGCCATTAAAATCATTTAAGTTAATTTTTTTCACTCATTAATGTACACACAGCACCCCATATTGACAAAAAAAAACACAGAATTGTTGACATTTTTGAGATTTATAAAAAGAAAAACTGAAATATCACATGGTCCTAAGTATTCCGACCCTTTGCTCAGTATTTAGTAGAAGCACTTTTTTGATCTAATACAGCCATGAGTCTTTTGGGAAAGATGCAACAAGTTTTTCACAAATGGATTTGGGGATCCTCTGCCATTCCTCCTTGCAGATCTCTCCAGTTCTGTCAGGTTGGATGAAACGTTGGTGGACAGCCATTTTTAGATCTCTCCAGAGATGCTCAATTGGGTTTAAGTCAGGGCTCCTGGCTGGGCCATTCAAGAACAGTCACAAAAAGAGTTGTTGTGAAGCCACTCCTTCGATATTTTAGCTGTGAGCTTAGGGTCATTGTCTTGATGGAAGGTAAACCTTCTGCCCAGTCTGAGGCCCTGAGCACTCTGGAGAAGGTTTTCAGCCAGGATATCCCTGTACTTGGCCGCATTCATTTTTCCCTCAATTGCAACCAGTCATCCTGTCCCTGCAGCTAAAAAACACCCCAACAGCATGATGCTGCCACCACCATGCTTCACTGATGGGACTGTATTGGACAGGTGATGAGCAGTGCCTGAGTTTCTCCACACATACCGCTTAGAATTAAAAAAAAAGTTCTATCTTGGTCTCATCAAACCAGAGAATCTTATTTCTCACCATCTTGGAGTCCGTCAGGTGTGTTTTAGCAAACTCCATGCAGGCTTTCATGTATATTGCACTGAGGAGAGGCTTCCGTCGGGGCCACTCTGCCATAAAGCCCCGACAAATGGAGGGCTGCAGTGATGGTTGACTTAATACAACTTTCTCCCATCTCCCGACTGCATCTCTGGAGCTCAGCACAGTGATCTTTGGGTTCTTCTTTAACTCTCTCACAAGGCTCTTCTCCCCGATAGCTCAGTTGGGCGGACGGCAGCTATATGAAGGGTTTGGTCGTCCCCCAAACGTCTCCATTTAATGATGAGGATGCCACTGGGCTCTTGAGAACCTTAAGGCAGCAGAAATTGTTTGTAGCCTGGCCAGATAGGTGGCCTGCCACAATCTGTCTCGGAGCTCTTCAGGCGTTCATTTGACTCATGTTCTATTTGCTCTGACCATGCAATGTGAGCTGAAGGTCTATATAGGACAGGTGTGTGGACTTTCCTAATCAAGGCAATCAGTATAATCAAAACAAAGCTGGACTAAAGAAGGTGTAGAACCATCTCAAAGGATGATAGAAGAGCAGGGGACCGCCCCTGCGTAAATCTATGGGTTTGTCACGCAAAGGGTCTGAATACTTAGGAAAATGTGATATTTCAGTTTTTCTTTTTTAATCAATCTGCAAAAATGTCAACAATTCTGTGTTTTCTGTCAATATGGGGTGCTGTGTACATTAATGAGGAAAAAAAATTAACTTAAATGATTTTAGCAAATGGCGGCAATGAAAACGCGTGAAACGTAGGGGGGTCTGAATACTTTCGACACACTGTATATAGATATATATATATATAGTATATAGAATACAAGTTTGTATTTTTACATAACTATTATCTTTTCACGATTTATTATCATGATTTCATAATTTTTTTTATTTATAAATGAAATATACTAAATAATAATAAGCATGATCATAAAAATGATTATGACTATTGTTATTATTATTATTATTATAATAAAAATGTCGTTTTTTTATATATAATTTCCTGCATTACAATCCAGACACACTGATGGTTTGTACGCTGTGGATCTCTGTCAAGGTTTGTGTCTATGAGGTGAAAGCTGGTTATAGATATGGTTCATAATGAAAAGGTGTGTCCCTCAGGTCTGAATACCACATGGCTTGTGTTTCACACATAAACAATAAGGCATCCTGTGATTTCTGCCACCTGGGACCAGAAACACAGCTTTTCTGTCTGCTTAGTCCAGCAGAGCTCTCTCACATGCACAATAGTTTCCTCAAACGCTGTCCAGCAGTGTTTCAATTCTATAAACTCTTTCCTGGATCAGAGTCCTTTTTACACAATAGTGCCACATTATAAACCCAAGGTTTTTTATATATATTAAAAGAAATACATTTCTTTTGATACCATAGAAAACACTTATTATAAAAATAAACACATCAAAATGACAAATTAATCAATCACTGATATAATAAACTAAACTAATTCACACTAACAGATTAAAATGGTTATTAATATTGCTTATTCGCTCTGACTTTTAAAAAATGTATTCAAGCATTTTTAAGTTTCAAGAATCCTCTACCAATTATTAAACTCAATTTCACATATCTTATTCAAATATCTTATATTTATTTTTTATTGAAAATTTCTAACGTGAGTATTTCAAGTAATAGATTTATTTAAAAACAACTAAAAAGGGTCACAAAATGGGTCATTAAAAGGGTGTGAGGAGAAAAGTGATATAGATGTCAGATGCTCGACATGGATACGTTTTTTTCTGTATAGCATGTGCTATATGACCCCATTCACCAGCAGATATAACTGTTTTTGTGTTGGATGAGGGCTAACATAGATGACAAGTGATGTTCCCTTTGCTGACAGGAAAACAGGAGGTTACTAAGTTGGCTGCTGTGACAGACAATACAATCTACCGAGAAGATTCCGAGATACCGAGTCACTGACAGATTTTAATCTATCCCTCTCTCTTTTCCACACTCCATCTCTCACAGCCACATAGCTGACTTGTTTCCATATTAGAAGTATTATAAAATATGGTGAAACTATTTCAGCTGTGCTATCTGTACTTATGTTGGTATTGCGGATCCATCTGTATGAAATAGATTTTTTTTTTTATCTGCTCATGTTTTGTAGAACTTGACTTTGAGACAGTCCCAACAAAGTCTTTCTAATCTCCACTGAATTGCAACGTTAATATCCAATTAGTGGCCTAAATCATTCCAGTTAGATTTCAAATCAAATCTACATCACAAGTAGTTAAAATCGACTGTGCCTTCAGTTAAAACCCCTTATGAATAAACATGGCACAATTAAACAACAAAGCAAGCCGATTCTTTGAGAGAGACAGAGGCAATTAGCAAAACTTGTGGCTTTTACATGCCTTATGGCGCTTCAAAAAGGCCACCGAAAGTGTGTTCCTTAGTTTGAAATTCCACTTTGCTTTTCTCTCAGCAGGCTAGATGTATCCCATCCGCCGGATAGCTATGACAACCAAACAGAGACAGATTGCTCATCGTTCCTAATTCCTTACAGGACGCAGTGATTGATGCACTGGGCCTGACACCTGCTTGCCCGCCAGCTGATGGCATTTCACACGGCTAGAAGAAAAACAGTAATTACTTTGTACCCTGTTAAAAAAAGAGACACGTTTTACCTGAAACTATAGACTGATTTGTGATACAAGATATGCAGATATTATTTTGCTAAGAGAGGATGGTCAAATATTATTGTTGGTTAGACTAAATACCTTAAGAAAGGTTATATATGCCATTGTCATCACTATTATTGTCGGTTTTATATTGCATCACTGAGCTTCTCACCATAACCTCCTAATGACCCACATTATTCATTGCGATGTGAGTAAAGTCATCAGATAAATAAAGAGACAAGAAAATGAAGCATGACCAAATGCCAGGCAAATAAAAACAGATACAGCCTTTGTGTTGCGATAAGCTCTTAATGTGTTCATAAACACAATTCCTTCTGGTGGCTTTGACTTTAGAAGTTCAGATGTGAACGGAGACTGTTTCATCATTCTATTTGGTGTTTAAATCGAGCACAAAACACATTTGTAACTATAAAACCTTCCTGTGATTGTTCTAAACCCATTATATGAGTGAATAGCTAACTCTATTCACATTTATAAGCATTTATACAAAGTTTTAAAATACCTAAATTGTCCAAGCACAATTTTCTAAATATAAAATAAAGATACAATTAAACAAAACAAAGGCTTTTATTTTTGCACGTCTGAAAACTTCAAAAATGCTGCCTAAACCCATAATTTGGGTTTTGAATAGCTAACTAAAGAACATTTAAACAAAGTTT
This sequence comes from Sinocyclocheilus anophthalmus, assembly GCA_018155175.1. Lineage (NCBI taxonomy): Eukaryota > Metazoa > Chordata > Actinopteri > Cypriniformes > Cyprinidae > Sinocyclocheilus > Sinocyclocheilus anophthalmus. The sequence goes on from JADLZN010011236.1 coordinate 659,444, forward strand.
TAAAAGGCTTCAACTGTCCAAGGACACAGGTTTCCAAAAATAAAGAAAATACAATACATAAATATAAGTAATCACATACTTATACATACCTTTTTTTTTTTTTTTTTGCATGGCTCAAAACTTTAAAAAAAGTTAGTTTAACAAAATTAAGTGAATCCACAAATGTCAAAAGAATGGCAAATTATTTTCCATTTTCTCAAATTTCTCTATTCTAGAGTGTACATGCAATAACACATGAGGAAATCCTTACAGTAATAGTTCTGCTTGCCCTGATATCTTGCCAAGGTGAACAAGATTGTGTCACACTGATAAACGGCACTATAGCCTGCCATATAGAGACATTCAAGTGTGAAAAATGAAAGAATGACATTTGCTGGAAGTGCATAAATAGAGATACTTATCGCAAGTACTGAATTACCCCACTATAGACCAACAACTCCATTTTACCCACAATCCCTTCCATCTGAAGAAAGTCCAAGACGCAAGACAAACTTCGTCAGACCAGCTGAGTTCTGGCTGAAGGGGCTCAGAGCTTCATGCGATGCGTGTCTCTGCAAAACCCAGCTGGATTTCGGATTTCAGCAGTTTGGGGTAGCATTGCATAGTTTTGAAAAACCTCATCCTTTGGGTTTCTTGTATTTTGCACAGATTGACAAGTGACTTTTGGGTGATGAATTGCCGCTGGAGCTGGCCTGCAGCCCGGACGCTTTGAGCTTTGATTAATCAGGTAAGAACAGACAATGAAATCATTCAAATTTCCCCTTTCACCGCAAGGATGGACCGTCCAGACATTTCTAAGGCAATTAATCATGCCGATTAAAGGCATTTGAAAAATAATGATGTAAAAATTGCAGCTAATTTGATGAAATATTAGTCTGCTATGAATTCGGAGAGATTGAAACAAGAATTCATCACTAGAAGTATGTAGATAATGGAGATAATATGAGATTAGAAATGGCATTTATTCACAGCAGATTTATATAGATTCTCATATACATTAGGTGATAATCACGAGGACAAGAGTGGCAGTCGGAAAGGGGGGTCACGGCCAGACAGGTGGGATACCATCATGGGAGTACTGACTGAGCCTGGCCAAACAAAGCATCTAAAGTGTCCAGACAATCCTGGTCCCGACCCAGACCGTCCTGGCACACAGAAAAGCCAGCTCAGTCAGCGACGAGCCCTGTCCAGGAGCCGATGAAAAGATAATTCCCTCCTCGCAGACCACATGCGGCGTGGGGCTGCTTGTGAGCGCTGACAGAGCAAGATCAAGCAGAAAGGATATGAGTGGGAAACTTCAAAACCTGCTCATGTTTCTGGGCCCGTGAAAGGATTTGTATAACACATTCACTTTTGATGGACTTTCCCATGTTCCCCCAGACAGCTCTTTTGCTGTTGACGTGTTCAAATAATGAATCTCTTATGTTTAATTTTTTTCCTCGGAGCAAGGCCGTGTTTCTAGTGGTTTTGCCGGGATGCTGGGTAATCCAGTCAGTCTCGCGTCGCAGCTGAGAACAGATGGAGTACCGCTGATTCTACAGCTGCCAGGGAAACGGGTGAGTCTTCCGAAACGGAGCGAGGGATGCTAGAGCAGACGGAGGGGCAACAGAGGACGAGGTCAGGGTGAAACACGCAGAACTCTGTGTATTAGCATCATACTTACAAATACCTACAGGAAGCGAACGGTTTGAATTGATTTGTAGCTTTTTGAATACATAAATTGAGGTTGATTTGTTCGCAGATTTTGCGTAATGGCACTTCAGATCAAGTCATGCTCATTATTGGTTTCAAATTTAACAGAAGCGCCAACAAAAGTATCGCGTTTCTCATTTTCTGTCTTTTTCTTCCAATTTAATAGCATAATTACAGAACAATACAGTGGAATTATCTTTTGAAGCGAGTCTAATCATGCATTTCTTCTCTCATTTCAGAACAAGAAGCATTTTCTGATGAATCCAAAGAAATTGCTCATACATTGTCTTCCTCAGGCGTTGAAATGGAACGTTTGTGTGTGATTCTTTTGCTTGTAAGTAAAACTTTCATAGTGAATGCGCAATTCAATGGGTTCAACTGTGATGCCAACTTCCACAGCCGCTTCCCCGGTGAGTGAACGCTAGCTTTTTTGTGCAAGCATTTGATCAATGACATGGAATTAATGATATTTTAATCTCTCTCAACAGCTGAGCGGGACATCAGTGTGTATTGTGGAGTGCAAACCATAACGCTGAAGATTAATTTTTGCCCGGTGCTTTTCTCTGGCTACACCGACACTGACCTGGCACTGAACGGGCGTCACGGCGATGCCCACTGCCGAGGGTTCATCAACAACAACACGTTCCCAACAGTCGTGCTGTTTAGCATCAGTCTCAGCACACTGGAGGCCTGTGGAAACTCACTTGTGGTAAGACACTGGTTTTCACCATTTTTAAAGGCCTACATGGAGGGCACTGACCCATGACAGAATGATTTATTCAAATTAGCCCTTCAATGGCCCAGAACTTTAATTTCAGGTTCAGTCATTAGTAAGAAAAACACATTTGTTGCAGTAAATGCTAAACTACAGCTTGTGTTTGGAGAGACAGTATCCTCTCTATGACAATTTGTCTGTAATAAATGAAGAACATCTGCGGTAAGGTGGATTTAGCTTTGGTTGGGTGACAGCAGAGATCCGGCAGTGATGAAAGAGCTGAGGATTAGGGAGGTGAAGGTACATTAATTTTAGGAAGAGCAATCACACCTTAGTGCCTTTGTGTCTGTAGGTCTCCACGGCTCAGGGGCCCAACGCCTATGGGAATCTCTCCTTGGTCCAGATTGGGAATATAGCAGGATACATTGACACTCCGGATCCCCCGACGGTCATCAGCTACCTACCGGGACTGCTTTACAAGTTCAGTTGTAGTTACCCTCTGGAATACCTGGTCAACAACACACAGCTTGCTTCGTAAGTCGACTTCATCACTGTTATATAGCAAACTAATGCATTAATGTGTCCTTTTTTAATTCATGCTGAATTATTCATATTCACAATATTTTGATGGAAGATAAAACAGTCCCAAATTGCATGTTGTAAAATGTTTAGCACTTATTGTTAAACTTTAACCAGCTAAATTGTGTATGTGTAATTAAATTAGTATGCACAACGAATATGTTGTAAAACCTAATGCACGGTTGATTACAAGGACATCAGACAGTAAATCAGGAAAAACTATTACACAAGTTTTCCTTTCAGACTTTAATTGGCCTGAAAAATATATTTATCATGTTTTAATAGCGTCTTTTGTTCGAAGGTCGGCTGCAGCGATATCAGTGAAGGACAGCAATGGCACTTTTGTGAGCACACTGAATTTACTTCTATACAACGTGAGTACATGTGGAATATCAGCATAGTTTCTAATTATGCATTTGTTTAGGTCTATATAAACAGATAACTTTGATGATTTGTGTTTTTTTTAAATATATATTGCTTGTTTCTAGTAGAGGCTTTCAAAGTTTTATATATTTTTTAAATAAATTATAAATAATAAGAAAATACAAAAGATTTATCATGATTTCTAAAAAAAGATTTATAGTAATCTAGATTTATTTTTCATTTTGTGGTATAGAACTGTTATATAGATATATGAACCGTATATTTGCTGTTTTTATATTTAGTAATACAAATTAATCTAAGAATATACTATTTTATATACATCTACATATAATATTCATAAATATACGGTATGTTTGTGTGTGTTGTGTGTGTGTTGTGTTATATAATATATAGTATATATATATAGATATATATAATACAATACATAACAACAAAAAAAATTCATCAACATTTTTATTACAATTTATATTTTCTAATATATATTTTTGAGCATATGTGTGTGGAATCCTAACCTTTGGTGTTTAATGTTTAAGGACTCCACATACGTCCATCATCTTGCCATCCCAGTGTCTGGACTTACTCTGAAGACGCGAGTGTTTGCCGCTGTAAAAGCCACCAACCTAGACAGGAGGTAAACTGCAATTACACAAACATATCTTGGGAAAGTATCTTGCAAGGAGGCCCAAATGTAAACATAGTACAGACATGATACTGAAACGGTCTAATTGGTGAGTTAACCATGAAATCTGATGGAGGTCAAATGTCTATGGTCTTTGGACTGTGCCACTGCTTTGTTAAAGCACTTCCCTAAATGACCTCCTCTCTTATATCTGATAAATCCAGAACTGGTTTAGCCCATTAAAGGAGGAATGCTGAGTGACTCAATGCCGGCCTTGTTTAGGGCCAGCGATAGGCGCCACTAAAGTGGATGGGAAAGATTATTATGGGTCCTGAGTAGAGATAAGACACATGACTTCTATATGAAACAACAGTGGTTTACTCATATAGGGCCATTTCATTTCCAGTCTTCCTTGTTGTGTGACTGATTCACGCATGTCACTCCCCACAGGTGGAACGTTCTGATGGACTACTGTTACACGACTCCCTCTGGGAATCCTAATGATGAGCTCCGATATGACCTTTTCTTTGGGTAATTCCATGTTTTTTGGATGTGCTTGCACATATATGTGTGTCTAACTAGAACTGAGGCTGAATGCTAGGTGTGTCTTGTCTCTGGTCCAGCAGATGTGATAAGGACCCGCAGACAACAGTGTTTGAGAATGGGAAGAGCCAGATGGGCCGCTTTTCCTTCGAGGTGTTCCGCTTTGTCAAGCACAAGAACCAGAAAATGTCCACCGTCTTTCTGCACTGTGTGACCAAGCTGTGTCGCTCTGACGACTGCCCCCTGCTCTTGCCTGTAAGGATGGCTGCTTGAGACTAATACCACAGTGAAACTCAGAAAGTGTTTCAACATGTCTGGGTCATATTTCATCCAAAAATCTTAAAGAAATAAGATATTATATTTTTTATAACACTTTACTTAAAGCCTTTATGTATAATACATTATAAAGGTATTCATCACGTTGTAATGCATTATATCTTTTCATAAATAATTGTACGCAAAGTTAAAGTGCTAACTAAGTTGTTTTTATATGGTTAAAATGCATTATATTTTCTAAAGTTGTAACAATGGAATAGGTAAGTATTATAATGTATTATAACTGTGGTTACAATTATTCATGACTCACGAATTTATACAAGGCATTATTAGGTGCATTACAAGGCACAATTAATGCAGTAAGACTACTTTTATAATGCATTATATATAAAGGCTTTAAGTAAAGAGTTACCTATGTTTACACTGTGACTATATGTATATTGTTTTAATTAATAATTTATGATTATTGCCATTATTATTATTGTTATTATTACTACTATTACTACTACTACTACTGCTGCTGCTGCTACTTCTGCTGTTGCTACTACTACCAGGAAAGATTATTTCTTAAAAAAATATATAAAATGTGCATAAGTTTGGGGTCAGTAATTGTATATATTTTTTTTTTAAAGAAGCATCTTCTGCTTACCATTTATTTGATCTAAAATACAGTAAAACAGTAATAGTGTAAAGTATTAATACATTTAAGAACTATTTAAAAAAATCTAATTTGTTCATGTGATAGCAAAGTAAAATTTTCTTCAGTGTCACATGATCCTTCAGAAATTATTCTAATATTTTGATTTGGTGCTCAAAAACATTTATTATTATTATCAATGTTGAAAACAGTTGTGCTACTTAATATTATTGTGGAAGAAATCGTGATACACATTTTTACTTCTAGAATCTTTGAATCTATCAATGGTATATTTGATTTTCATTTAGAAAAACAAAGAAACAAAACTTAACAGCAATCAAAAAAATAAACATTACAGTAATGCAAACCAATTATGTGAAAAATATTAAACTGTAAATGTGTCATGGTAGTATTGGTTTTACTGTCTTTAGTTTATGCTCATGCTGAGAATATAATAAGAGTCACCATCCCATCAATAATAGGAATTAAAAACAGTCTAGTGAAAGTAATAAGAATTTACAAGGAAAACACTTTTAGTTCTTAAAGTTTTAGTTCTGGTTGTAATAATATGCTTAGTTTTTTGTTATTAAAAGTAAATAAACTTTAGGCTGGAACTGTGTTTATGACTTACAAATATTGTCATCCTGACAGATCTGTGGTAAGAGGAAGAAAAGGAACGTGTCGGAAAGAACTGCTGTGGCCTCTGACAATGCGGTCATGACTGCCGGGCCCATCATCACCCGAAGTGGTACGATATGAACTGTAATGTAGTGTTTATGTAGCTCATCTTGGTAGCACATGATTTCAACAATGCTAATTTTAAATTTTCATATTGAGCCTGTTATGTGACATGATTTAGCACTTTAAGGCAATAAGCGTGCTCCTCTTACTAAAACAATTTTCATCTGTCCACAGATGAAACTCCCACCAATAATTCCCAGCTAGGTAAGCCTTGCTTTGACCTTTTAAAAGGAAGCTAAATCCTTCTTTCTCAGAACTGTAGCATTTCTGATGGAGGATAAAAGCATGCTTTACTTCCTCCCAGACAATATAGAGGAATTTGTTTTCCTCAAAGGATCTAGCGGCTTAAAACCGTGACCAAAATAACGATGATTCGGAGGGTTTCCGACAGAGAGAAGTTAATAGAGGGTAGAAGAAGGTGGTGTTATCAAGAAATGAACAAGAGGATTGAAAGAAAGAACGTGCGAAAGAGTTTGAACGGTGGGTTATGTATTGTAAGAAGTCTTCCTAACACTCTGTGTGTGTGTGTGTGTGTGTTTTTCAGCACAGTTAAACAGCCCTCCATTCAAAATGAATTCAGTGACGAGCGCCTTGATTTCTGCCATCGCGATCCTCGGCGTTATGAGCATATGTTTCTTCATCCTGTCTCTGTCACTGCTGAGAGGAAAATATACGCCACCAACACCTCTGTCAGGAACCCACAACCCAGCATTCAGCTAAACGCACACACACACGGCTGTTCAGTCAGCTAAACAATACAGCAATACCTGTGTGCGGAGCTCTTCGGTTACACACAGTCATAAAGTACAGGGAAATAATATCATAATATCACTCTACATAGCCTTTAGCTATACACAGATGCCTATTTTTGGTCACAAAGCATGAATACTTCATTCTTATCACTGTACATTTACATAACACACCTAAACCATAAGAGGCTGAACTCTGGTTGGAAATGGTTTTCACACACATAATATAATCAGGAATATCAGGAGTAATTTTTCCTCATTAAAATGTTTTACAGATGAAAAAATTTAATTTTGGCTAAATCATGTATACTCGTGAGATTCTTAGTCATACTGGTAGACCAAACTAATTTGGGGGCTGCCATATTGAGATCACTTGACCAGCTGAATAATACTGACTTAATGGACAATTTCACGAATGAAATAAGTAAGTCATGGCTGATAACCATTTCTAAAACTGAAAACATCTGATTTTGCATAAATTCTGCATCCACACCACTAGGTGTCAGTAAAAGTCCAAGAAGACTCACCCAACAAAAAAATTACAAATGCACTTTTAGGCCCGAAAAAATGGTCTATGCATGTACATGAAGGCAGATGCTTCTGGCTATGATAGACTGTGCAACGCAAATGCGTTTTCTCATCATTGCCACAAGTGGCGCTATATCTAAAACGGTCTGCTTTTACGATCAGATTTCTCTTTCAGGTCAACTACTGTTATGGCGGAGCAACAGTTTAACCAAAATCTTGATCTAAGTCACTCTTGATAACAACTCAGCTTAACACATCGGTTTAAAGGCCAAATGTCATGTACTTGCGTAAAGCATATTTCTGGCTGTAAAGGGATAGCTTTCATTTTCACGTCGTTCCCAACTTATTTTAATTGATTTGAAACAAAGGAGATATTTAAAAAAATGTTTCTAGTGTTTTTTATTAGGAGTGTAACAGTACACAGATGTCACGGTTCAGTACGTACCTCGGTTCGATACGATTTTGGTTCAACAATAAAAAAACAACAAATCTACTATGCTAGGTTTCTTCACAATATCTTTACAACAGACAGTATTCTTTACAATTTTTTCCACCTAGATGTGAAAATACTAAATATTATATTAAATTATGTTATATATATATATAATCTGCAGTACATGTATACATACAAGGAATAAATTCTTGAAATAAATTTGATTTAGTTTACAGATAAACAAGGGAAAAAAACTGTGCGACACGTACGTATCTTATATATGCTGATTTCAGTTCATTTTTGTGGCCGCTTAATTTTTCAATAAAGGAAACTCAAAGGTAAGAAAAGCCCATCCTGTTTTTTCTTTATTTTACAAAAGCACAATGTTTTGTCCTGTAGACCTTTTACAGTGATGCATTATTAATAAGACAATAAATGACGGAGTGTTTTAAGTTGATTCTGCTGGTATAAGATACAGTTAAAGTAATCGCGCCGGCGCACACAGACACAAAAAAAGACACATATCAGTTCCAGCATTGCTAACTTGACAGCGCAGTTGGTACTTTATAAAAATATAATACAGTGAACCAAACATCAGCGCGCCTGCCTCTGTGTCACCGATGGAACGTGACTGAAGTACAAAGCCTATAATTTACATAATAAATAATCATTTAGCATTTGGATACATCGCAAATATGGAAATATTATGGAATATTTGAATTTGTGCCGAATGAGAGAGGTAGGATACACGAGCACAAAGCTCCATTTCGCAAACAGTTGAGTGCGCAAGCCTTTAAAGTATACTCCTTTGTCAGTGAGAGACGCGTTCAGAATCAGCACATGGTCACTGTCTAGTGGGCTTTGTTTTCAAGTGTGCAACTCATGGCATTCGCTGTTCTTCTGCTGGCGGTTATCAAACAGCGTTGCGTTACTGCGGGCGCCCCCTTCTGGATTGAGGGTGAATTGCCTGTATTCGTTGTAAGGCCTCATGCACCAAACCGAGATGTCCGTACCGTGACGGTTCGCTACGAATGCATGTATCGTTACACCCCTATTTTTTATCCATAAAGTCATATGCTGTAGTTTTGAACCCCATTGTATGGGAAAACAACAGTTGAAATATATTTCAAAATATCTTCTTTTATGTTCAGCAAAGGAAAGTAAGTCACACATGTTTGGAATCTACAGAATCTTCATTTTTAGATTAACTATCCCACCATTTATTTCATACTTTTAGACGTGACTGTTACACCACTACACGACAGCCCCACAATTTGTTTCTGTCAAACCCGAAACACTAAAATGATACATTGAAAGTGATCGTAGTTACACAGTGTAACACAAACATGAATAAATACGTTGTTTTTACAAACCTTATTTAATTGCACTTGTAAATGAACTGATCAACAGAGCAGCGGACTGTTTTTTACTTGTATTTAATTTGAAATGTCAATTGATCCGGATCCGTTGGTGCAGTGTAACTTAAAGTTAATACCTCAGCCCCTTGCTGCATTATTGCAGGGTTTAAGATCAGTTACATGAAGAACATAAGCAAAGGTATCTAATAGACCTACCTAACACATATTTCTAGTTCAGTGAGAATATTAGAGGCTATAGGACAGAAAGTGAGGAGTCTATTCATCACAACAGCACAAAGGATCATGGGACACCAGTGATTACGAGTACATTACTCTCTGCAATAATTAGTTTGAGTTACAAGAGCTGAGAAAGAGACCATAGGGAACGAATTTAATTAAGTCGAACAGCAACCTAGATCACTATGCTATGTGATTGAGGTGGATGAGAAGACTATTTAAGATATTTTTAGTTTTAATTAATTGTATTTGTTTTTACTCATTAGTATTCATGTGCCTCAGTGATACCCACTGAACAGTAATAAGTCTTAGCTCTTCGTTTTACATACTCTAATATTTAGTATTAGCTTTTCTCTTTTATTTTTATTAAAGATATTTCACCGGAGTTTATGTCCAAGATAATTTAATTATATTTAACAACCCATGTTATTACCCCCAAACACGCATTTGTATTACTTTGTAGATTTTCCTTTCCTCTTTTTTAACAATAAAGTAAATCAGATGTGTGTCTGAATATTTTGTTTGCAGATTTTCCTGTAGTAATTACAAAACCCACAGGGATTACAATCCATTACTCAGTTCTATTATATTCAATGCTGTCTTGTTGAAGAAAGCAGGCTTTTAAAGCTTTTCACAATGATAGTAATCACCATGATGCCAGCTAAACAAAGAGCATGTATTCATATCAGACCTTTGAAGATGTCCAGGCTTATTATCTGTGACATCAGTGACAAATATTAATGGGATTGTGGCAGAATAAATGAATGGCTCAATTTAATCTGAAGAATTCTGGGTACAGAAGGGCAGGGATGGGACCCACAGTGTCTTCTCTGGATATGAAAAACAAACAATCCGTCAGAGGATAATTCCTCCTCTCCTGAGCTGAGTTGTAAAGGCAAAGACATCAGAACTCTCAGGGGGAAAAAAACATATATTAACACCATGGTAATTTCATTTCGTGTATACAGTATATAGTATTTTATATATATATATATTATATATAATATATATATATATATAAAGAGCTAATGCTATTTCCTTCTGAAACTATTACTGTACCATTTTACCGTCAATGTGCTTTATGTAAGAGTATTATAGTATTGGTTTCAAAGCTGCATGGTTTCTATAGTGACATATAAGTATACCCTTCTTAAATAAAAATCCACCTTTGTTCCTGACATGAATTTCCTGATCTGACAATCTCCTCATTTGCTATAAAGAAGGGTTGAGTGTCAGCATAGAATATAAGGATTAGCTCTTTTGATTTGGAAGTGACCTAAGAGCACAAACCCCGAATCATACAAGCTCAGCCTTTGACACAGAAAGTGCAATTCTAGATCTTAATGACAGACAAAATGTGTTAAAAAAGGAGTTTTATAAATTACATAAAACAATTTATAAAATTGTTAAACTATATATATAAAATCTGTTTGGGAGGAAGAAATCACACTGCTGGCATGTGACATGGGCAGGGGTTACGCTTAAGCTTTATTAAACCCATCTGTGATTCTCCACAGATTCACCTGAGATTTATCTGGATCTGTGGTTCATCCCACTAAGAACGAAAAGAAAAAAACGCTGAAACAAAGTGATTAGTTTGGAGCTTAAAGCAGAGCCTTCTCATTACAGAGTAATCCACTGACCTTTTCACACCACTTAACAGTGTTTACACACTCAATGGCTGGCCTTCAATCAACTGTTAAAAGAAAAAGGCACAGCTTATGTGATCAGAGATCTCTGACTTGACTAAAAATGTACAATTAGAAACCAGATTGCAAATAAAGCAGGTATAAGAACGGTTGGTGTATAAGTGTTAAGTGACCAAATAAGCACTAATTGGGAACATCTGGTATTATTTGTATCTTTTTTCAGGTGTCAAGCTATCAACCAAACTAAACACAGTAAGTGACTCAAGACTCGATTGAGATATTACTGTGAATGGATGAGTCAAAACAAAGCCCAGGAGTCCACTGTGATGTGTATAATGAATGTTTTACTCACCCCTGTAATCATGTTGTCTGATTTCTGATCTATTTAATTAGTTATCTAATAAAGCCCAGTGGGCTTAATTTATGAAATGCTGGCAGAATGAATTTTGTGTGTAAACAGTTTGCCAAATCATTCTTATGTAATTTGTTGCAACAGTTTTGTCAACATACTTGTATGAGAAATTAACATACAAAAAGCACAAATACACATATTTTATGTTAGATAGATAGATTGTTGTTTTTCATTATAGAACTTAATATATTATGGAAACAATTATTACATTTTATTTAATATACCTGTGATTATGACAAACCCTGAAAACCTTCTACAGTTTCAGGTTTTGTTAATATAATATTCAGTATATTTCCTCTGATATGTCAAGAGTAGTTTCCTTTATCATTTCGAAGAAATCAGACAACAATGGCTAAAACAGTCATGTGGTTTTCGGGGAACACCTTGTCCAAAGAAAACAATGTTACCATGGAAACTGACAATCCATGAAAAACAGAGATAATCAACAACAAAAAATTACTGCCTACCCCTGTCAGGCTTTCAATCAAAATGGTCACATCCTTAAGACTCCCTCCGGTCAATCATGTGTGTTTGCTTTATCATCCTTATTTATCGTGTTGCTAGGATTACCTTTGGATCAACATAAAGATCCCTGACATTTCATACAGTGTTAAACTAAGTTGAAATGAGCCATTGCTGCATTGTCTCTACTCCTCGGGGGCACGACACTTACTCCGTGAGGTCTCGTATTAAGATGCCAAGGATATCCATGTTTAAGTAAGTAGACAAAGAAACCAGGCCATTGTCACCTGCATATCTTTGAAGGCCCATGTTGTGTAGAGTTTAAGCAAGTGCCTTCAGGCGGTCAACTATGGGACTTTATTCACAAATGGGCTGGTCCCAAACAGTGGACACACCAAACCTCTCTGACCTTATTTCACTCCCATCCCACAAAAAGCGCTCTATAAAGGGACTCCACAGTTCACAAGATCTCACAGGCAGAGGATTCCCAAACCAACCGCAAACATGATCCAAGGTATGTACATGTCCTAGGACGTGTAACTGTGGGATATGCGCTAAGCTCCTGGATATACCGATGGTGACAAGCTGATTTTGATTATGGTGTATTTTCTTCCATGAACAGGTTCGCGTTCAGCAAACAACAGGAAAGATATTCTCCTCAACATTTTCCTCTTCCTCCTAGCTACAAAATTCGATAAAAGCTTTCCGTTAGCACTGAGCGACTGCGGATCAGAGTACAGACGTCCAGGTATAGTTTTAATTTCTGATTGAATCACACAAAAATTAATTGCTTGTTTACATCATAAAAATATCAGAATTATTTGAATTAGCTTATTTTGATGTATGTCTTTGGGTGTTTTCAAGCTTGTGATTCTGTCCAATTTGATTAACTTGGAAAACTTTTATTCGATTCAGTTGTTTTTTGCCTCAAGTAAGAGTTCGTACAGTTTTTTGCACAACTAATCTGGTCGTTCTTGCCACGACAGAGTACACAGACATCTCTGTAGACTGTGGAACGGAGTACATCAATCTGGCCATCAAATTCTGTCCTGTCATATACACCGGCTACAACGAATCAGAGTTAATTCTCAACAACATCTTGAATAACCCAGACTGCCATGCGACCCTTGATACTACCGTTTTACCTCCCGTGGCCCGATTTAGGTTTCCAATTAACTCAACCAATGCCTGCGGCAGCAACTTTGTTGTGAGTAATAGCTATAAATCAAAGTAAATCATATAACTTAACTTATTATTCAAAGTCAAAACTAAATGGTCAGTCTGTTTTTATGGCATTAAATACAATTAATTCCTAACGTTTCTCCACAGACAATAAGGAGTATAGGGACAGGAGTATTCTCAGACTTCTCCAACATCGAGACGGTCAACATCAGTGGAATTATACGATCGAAAGACATCACAACAGGCACTGTGACGTATAACGCTGAGCTGAAGTACTACTACTCGTGCGCCTATCCTCTGGAGTACCTGATCAACAACACTCAAGTGGATGTGTAAGTGCTTATTTTCTTTTATGGTATAGCATACCAGGTCTAAGATCCATTTACTGAGGATAAAAGAACAAAACTCGTTGGGGAATAAGTGTCTTGGTGTATCACTTTCTAAGAACACGTTAAATTCAATTGGTCCATCCCTGTTGTTGTCCTCAAGGGACAGGAAGACGATATCATATTCCCAACAGAGAGACACAGATACACACTTCTAGTCTCAGAGTTGTCCACATTGAGTAATTGTGGGCAGTTTCAGCTAGACTTTAACCTAGTTATGCCTTCTCACAGGTCGGCCTCCTCGATTGCAGTAAAAGACAACAATGGCAGTTTCATCAGCACTCTGAATCTCAGACTCTTCAGTGTAAGTCTTTCCCTAAACTGGACCTACATGCATCTATAGATCAGATCAGCTAGAGACATACACAAAAATAAAATATTAATTTATCTGAATTTCTTTTCATTTCTCAGGACATAAACTACACCCAGCCTCTTGTCATGCCTCCTCTCGGTATTGAGCTGAGGACTAATGTGTTTGTGCAAGTGGAGGCCACCAACTTGACCTCCCAGTAAGACCTGTTACATTGAGTATCATTATGGCAATAAATGAATAAATTTTGCATTAAAGTCGACGATTGTTATGTATTTCACAGGTACTTTGTGCTGCTGGACAGATGCTATGCCTCCATTTCCACTGTCCCCACCACCAGGAGCTACTTCAACCTCTTTGTGCCGTAAGATTATTCGATTTTTGTTGTATTTTAACCCAAAAAGTACTGTGCCTTTACTATGGTACTTTGATCTATACTATGGGCATGTTACATTACCACTGCACCATGTATGTAAGCTTGTTTATAAAACTGTAAAATCTGTCCGATAGTATTTGGTGGGCCTGAGAGAGAATAATTTGCTATTTGATGATTTGTTTGATCAGTTGCGGCAGTGATCGGCTCACTAAAATGCTGGTGAATGGGGAGATGCAAATTGCTCGGTTCTCGTTTTCGGCCTTCCGCTTCACAGAGCAGCAGAACCAGACAGTATCAACATACTATCTGCACTGCATTACAAGACTCTGTGAAATATCAACCTGCAGTATATTTAGGGTAAAAACATTCAACTTATACTTCGCTTTCATATTATTTGTCCATGAATTAGCTAATTATAATTGATATAAGCTAAGCCTAGACAAATTAGAAACACCTTTTGGCTTGGGATGGGTATGTTTTGTTTTTTTCTGTCATTGTCCATATACATTGGTTTTGCCAAGTTTTACTATTTTGGGGGGATTTTTGAACAAAAAAAAAGCAACATATACATTCAGTTCACCTACCCAGAGACAAACACTGGCCAAGACACTTTTTAGACTCACCATGCTCTATGGCTCTTTCCACAGCAATGTGGCCAACGAAAAAGGAGAGACGTTGTGCCTTTGACCACCACTCCTTCTCCAAATGGAGTCACAGACAGCAGAACCATCACATCACCAGCCATCGTCATACGTGCAGAAAATGGTACGTTCTTTCCCCTTTGTGAAAACAAAATGAATTATTGATCTCCAACACTGCTGAGATTTAAGTTCCAGATCTGATTTTATTCTGTTTATTTCATTTCAGTGGTGGCAACAAAAGAGGAAGGTGAGCTTCAACTGTTTCACATATAAAGCATGCAATATTTGTCCAGATTCACTTCATATTTTCCAGTGTTGGGAATCATTTCCTGAATGTAGCAATGTTAACTAATTTAACTAAATACTAATTTAATGAAACAAACATAGGCAACAATCAAGCGCTCTCTTGTAGAATGTTCATTTTAGTGAATCAGTTTGTTCAGATAAATCATCTAAATGAACTAGTTAAAAAAGAAATAATCAATTAAAGTCCGTGTGAGGCATTATGTATCTTTTTACAGATAAACATACAGTACTGCTGTCTATCACTGTTTTTGACACTGTATTCTAGTTTTGTTGTTGTAAGTGATGTTTTTAGCAAATAATTTGATTATTTAAATTAAAAAAATTTTTTTTTAAATAATTTAAATTACTTTACTATATGAATATGAATTTTCACTAGCCATTACTCCAGTCTTCAGTTTCACTTTTGATTTGCTGATTTGGTGCTCAAGACACATTATTACCAATATTGAACAGTTGTACTGCTTTATATTTTTGTGTAAACTGATACTTTTTTCAGGATTCTCGACTGAATAGGCAGTTCAAAGAATAGTATTTTTTGATGAATCGTAAATTTTTGACCCATTTATTGCTGAATAAAATGAAAACTTTAAAACGAAACTTTTGAACAGTAGTGTAGTTCGCTACTTTAGTTTGTAGCTTACATTCAATTCTAACCTCATATGTCCTTGTTTTGCAGGAGTCACAATCGGCACGAAAACACCTTCAGACTCCTCTGTGGGTCTCGGCGTGGCTGTGGGCATCCTGGCATTTGCCTGCATCATGATCGTAGGAATGGGAGCAGTTTTCTACAAGAGACACTGGCACAACGCACCTTCAAAAATGCCCCAGTGAGCTGAGACACCCTGCTCCAAGAGAGGACTGCCGGTCCCGCCGGGACGATCTCTCACTGCTGGAGGGCTGAGCAGGGCTCAGCGTAGAACTGTTTCGGACATCTTGATCTTTTCTATAGTGTTTCTTGGTGAATAATCATAGCACAATGTGGTTTAGAAGAGCAACAGTGCACTACATCAGCTCTACACTTTAAATGGGAATACATGTTAAAAGCACAACCAAAGCAGAGCTTTAATCCTTAGTTTATATATAAGGCAATATGAATTCTCTGTGATTTTGTGTTTTCGAATTGAAGTGCATTAAAAATACTGACCCAACAAATGAATCCAATCCCAATGAGCTCACACCGTGGTACCTGTAAAACACAAAAAGGAAATCAATCCGAATGTGTGCGGAGGGTTTGGAGCTCTTCAAGACAGTCCCTAATACCTTCTAAAATGTTATATGTTATTTATTAAAGACTACTCTTTCTGCTTAACCCTCATGCAATTTTGACACCCCCATATCTAAAGACTACTCATGCACAGCCCAAAACATCCCTGCATTTACAATGAAACTTATTACTTTTAAATCAACACTTTTAAAGCAATAGCAGAGTTAGATTAGAGATTCCTTCTGCATGTTCAGCTTCATAAATAAAGAAATGGAAATGAAAGCAATTTCGAATGAGAGTGAGCCGAAGGAGAGTGCAGCAAAGCGTTGATTTTTAGATCTGAAGTTATGTTCTTGGCTCTGCACTTTGTATCTTTAGAATTCCTATGGCAGGCTGAGCTCTTAAAAGTAGATGTATATTTGTGATTCATCCATTAATGCATGCTTCATATGAATAAAGGCTGCTGGTACAAGAACAAATCACTGTCCTCTTGAGTGGATTCTTACTTAGTAGCATAAAATCATGACATCTGCAATGGAAATGGAATTAGATTGCTTGAAAATAGCATTTGGGCCTTTTAAAACTATTATGCACAATTACAATGTGACAGAGGTGAGTGTAAAATGTTGTAAAGGTAGAAAATACCTATTTAAAAGTTGTCTATATGTTGAAAATAAGCACCTAACTAAAGTGGGTCATGCAAATTCATTCAGAAAAAGGGGATTTTTGGGTGCCACCACTGCAATATTAGTTTGGAAATGTGAATTGAAATCTGATCACAGTCTAATATCATTTTACTGTGACCTGCCAAATGAATTAATGCCTGACCTGTATATTGTCAGGTGTCTTTACTGCTATGATTAACCTAATTTCATTGTTCTCATTGTTTAGGGAGTCTTAAAGGGTTAGTTCACCCAAAAAGAAAATTCTGTCATTAATTACTCACCTTTATGTCGTTCCAAACTTGTAAGACCTTCGTTAATCTTCGGAACACAATTGAAGATATTTTTGATGAAATATGAGGGCTCTCTGCCCCTCCCATAGACAGCAAGGTAACTAACACTTTCAAGGTCCAGAAAAGTACCAAGATGATCGACTGTAACTGTAATTCCGAGGCTACATTAATACTTTTTTTGCGCAAAGAAAACTAAAATAATGCTTTTATTCCACATTTTCGTCTCTACTGCATCACTTTGGACGAGCGTTCACGACAGTACCATGACGCGAGCGTGTGGTGGCGCTGACCCAGATCCGGCGTGATGACGTCCTTATGCCGGATCTGGGTCAGCACCGCCACACGCTCGTGTGTCAAGTGAATGTGCAAAAAATTCTCTGTAGCTTCGTAACTTTACAGTTGAACCCTGATGTCACAACCGGACTACTTTTCGATGATCTTGTACTTTTCTGAACTTTCCTTTAACGTATAGTTACCTGCTGTCTCTGGATGCCTCACATAATTATGCCAAATTACACAATTATCAATCAACCATTCACACTCATTCAGTTTTCTGTTTTGTTTTGAGGTCATGATTGGGACAGAAACCCTGTTGAGTCTTCAGTGTGAAAGACGCCCAGAGGGGAAAGGACAGATTCGCAGACGGATCCAGTACAGAAGTAGGGCACATGATGATTCATACTGTCAGATGTTGAACTAGGCCATCATTTTGCGGCTCTCTTTAAGTCTCTTTGTTACTTTTTCACTTTGTTTTGCAAGCATAGCTTCAAATATTTCAACGCTCCACATTCTGACTCACTCGCAAAGGGTACAGGGATTTTCCAAAGAAATGTAGCATGAAAATATAATAGATATTTTATTTTTAGGATTTATTAATCCAGTTTTTATCTGCAGTGTCCTACATAGCACACATCAGCTGCAGCTACCGGAAATTTACTGTAAGAAATACAGTAACACAACTCATAACCTCATATTTTGATAACTGATAATGTTAATATACCAATCAATTTAAACAACTAAAGTAGGTCATGGACAAGAACGGTGGCTGATAAATATGTATAAACAGAGTACAGTTATATCCACGCCAACACAAAACACCATTAGGGTAACACTAAAATAATCCAATAAACTGAATACAACATACTGTAAAACAAATTAGCTGTATCACGTCTGTGAACATTTCCACTGCACATTATGAGGTCACTTTTATTTTACGAAATAAACCATTTTAACAACATTTTACTGTAAGAGTTTATGTATTATTTTGTTAAATATAGTATACACTTCATATCATAAATGATCATATTTATATATTTACATATTTTGCAGTATTTTAAGATCAAAACGTAAGATAAATTTCAAGATCAAAATTGTATTTAATTCACATGAAATAAAATAAACAATACTGTAAACGAAGTGCATTACAATTTTAATGTTTAGTTTTGTTAAATATACCTTTTATTCATAAAGTATATGGTAACTCAATTTTGTTTACATATATCTATGTTAATGACCATTAAGATCAAAACCATTTTTTGTGTAAATGGTATAAACTTAAAGTTAACCAATTAGCATTTTTATATTCACCCACCAAATGTTAAAATGATAAATATGCATATTTCCATTGATGACTGGGAAAAGTACAATTTAATTTATCCAATAAAGTATGTAAAATGACAATGCCACTAAATAGATCAAAGCTCTTTTTCTTTTATTTTATAAAGCTTTCCAATCTTGTTAATGTTTAAAGATTTTCGTGTATCTCTGCTGACAAACTAAGCCGAAACCAGTACAGATTTACCCACAGTAACATTGTCCTTTCATCTCCACCTTTGTTTCAAGCGCTCAAGACAATAGGATGGAATTTCCTATTGAGGAAAGCTTATTCATTATTCAAAGGCCCTGCTTCACAGGAGTCATACCCAGTTATTAATGATAGAATGAGTGGGTGAGAGGAGGACTGAAGAAGCAGAGTAATGAAGGAAGCAGAGGAGAAAGAGGGCTGTGCTTTGAACCTCGCTGCAGGAGCGCTGTAAAAGCTTCAAAGCTCTGTGGCTTGAAGGAGACCTGCAGACCGAACACACATAAGGGCTATAGAGAGCTCTGAGCCCAAACCTGCTCAGTAATCCTGTATGCCTCTCTAAAACTTCTTACAACAACGGGATATTCCTTCTGTCTAAAGACCACCAGCAGAGAAATATGCTCAGGTCACGGTCACACCTGTAGACTCACAAATAAGAGGACTTCACTGAAAATAAAGGGCTTCCATTAGAAAGCGTTTCACAATGAAACACTTTGTTCTTGAGGAAAGTAACTTTTGGTCCTAACTGTGATGGAGAGGCAGCCTTTATCTCCTATGGAGTTTTGATTGAGTGTCTTTGACTAGTGCTCTAGTTTAGTATCCTTCAAAACCACAAGATATCAAAGGCAAATCATTTCAGAAAGTCTTTTTACAAATTGCATTGAACTACAAACATCAACAACCTTTCAATTTTTTTTAAACCTTGGAAATAGATCAAACTAGAAAGTTCAAACTAGATTTATTTTATACTGCTTTTTAAAGAAAATTCTTGTAAAATGTATTAAACCGTGTTAGTAATATTTTACCATGTAATTATTATAAATAAAATAAAATATTGAAACCTTATTTGATTATTGTGGTTTTTATTTTATTTTAAAAAGTGATTAAAAATACAATTATTTTTATATATAATATTATCTTTTTAAATTTAAACGTATCATTAAATATTTACAAATAATGAATACAAATAATTCATAATAAATTGATTATAATACAAATACTATATACTGATCGCTGTTAGTCTTATTTTCATTATCATTATCGGCGGCTTACTATATATCATCCTCATCTCTTTTTATTTAATTTAAATATTGTGTTACATATTTAAAATATTTAAAATAGTGTGAAATACATTATTATTATTATTATATGTATATAAAGTAATTATTTATTTTAATCGTCAAATAAATACATTGTTATTATAATATTAATAGTATAATTTTAATCGAAATGATGTAGTTAAATGTTTTTCTAATTAAACTTGATGCATAGTTTATTTAATATAAATACATTTTTTTAATCCTAATCCAAACACTTTAAAAATAAAAATAATATTTAAAAATACATTATTATCATATAAATATTTTATTTCTATTTTATTTCAATCATGCCAATAAGGTACAAACATGAAAAATTGAAATACTTGGGTAAATAAAGTATATTTTGCTTTGGCAGTAAAAAGCAATTCCAATTATTCTTGACTGTAGCACTATAGTGCCTGAAGAGCACAAACACAACAGCTGCCTTTCTACCTATAAAACTGCGCTGCTTTTCAGTCAATGTGTTTCCGTTGCACATCATGCGTCCGGTCGATAAATTGTGATAAATATTACACTTGTCACCGAGCCCAATAATTGAACTATAATCATTACCTTGGGACACTGATCTATGGTCACCGTCAATGCTGCAGGCACGGTGGGATAGTTCTTGGTTCAGCTCACAGGGGGGATCTCTCCTATCAGACCTCATCAGTGTGGTCAGCCTCTCGTGAAATAAGAGACCTCATTCTAGAGCATGATTGAAGAGAGAAAGAAAGCGAGAATTCAAGACGAGCTAGACTGAAGCTCTGTGAGCAGAAAAGCTCCATGTGATTACTTCTGTTCTGCTTCAGACAGCAGCCATCATCACACACTCACTTTCAGATGGACACTGTGTGTTCCACTGAGAAAGCATCTGGGACAGATGGCAATAAAGGTGTAGACGACCTTTTTAAAAGAATCATATTTCACCTGTTGTGCTCATAAACGCTGCAGCTTTACTTCCACTGACACACATTCCCAGGTTCACAGCACAAATAATGTAGTCTTATCACTCTCTCCTTGTTCAGGTCTGTCTATATTTGTTCGTGCCAGTCAATCAAAGTTGAACGGCGTAGCTCACGAACGGTATAGGTCAGGAAATTGGATTGAATCTAAACCTGATTCTTCAACCTGGGGCTTGGGCAACAGTATCAGATCCTGTTGTTTTTTCTGTGCAATCCTAGCTTTCAGTTTTGAGCACTGTTCAGGAATGAATCGTTTGATCAACTCGACTTAATGAACCAAAGGCGATGCGTGAAATATCAATGTGGCTATAAATATGATATCTGAACAGTAGAGGGCAGACATGCAGCAGAGCAGAAAGAGAACTGCAGTGTAAACGAGGGAGAGAGAGAGAGAGCTGAATAATGTTCAGCCTTGCTAGGGCACTGAATCATAAACAATATTAGCAACATATTATTTCTATTGTTCCCCTGATAAGATTTAATAACCAAACGCTGTGTCTGATGAGGCAGAGAATTGTGCTTTTTTTCTGGAAAAAAAAAATACATGTTGCTATTACACTGTTTTACACAGAATTATCAGTTGGAGGACAAACTCACAAATAAAACAATTCTGTTGTCATTTACTCATGCCATTCCAAACCCAAATGTATATTCAGTCATTCTTGAGAAGTGGGACAAAACAGGGTGCAAAATTGAAAAAATAAAACCTTGTACTCAGACAAATTAAACTACATTTATGTATCTTATATGTACTAAGCTACTGAGCTATGCTTTGATACAACCTCCCAACTTTTCTCCTTTTTCATAAAATGTGCCCTTTTTTTTTACCTTGGACCGTGTAATATAATTTCAGCTTTATCTTTAACAGCATTCAAGATGTTTTTAATATTTCAAAACACATTCTCGTGTTAGCAGACAGATTACACTTTCACATGTGACCAATAATTCCACAACAAATATAAAATATCATAATGAAATATTATCAAAATATTCAACTGACGGAGGTGACAGAACTGACGGAGTTGACGAAAACCTGAATTTGTAGTCATTTTAACTAACAAATACATTGAATCAGTCAATTACTGTATTATAACAAACACAACAAACAGTGAGTATGTTATTGTTTATAAAGCTTTTATTCAAGAGTCACATTTAAGTATTTTGATATATCACTGGACAGTGTTGGGGAAAGTTACTTTTAAAAGTAATTCATTACAATATTGCGTTACTCCTCCCTAAAAAAAGGACTATACTTACTTAGTTACTTTTTATGGAAAGTAATGCATTACTTTACTTTTGTGTTACTTTTTCTCATCTGGACTGGGCTTGATTGTTTATTTTAAATATAAAAATAAGTTCTATTTTTGGTTAATGTAAAAGCCCTTTCACACAAAAAGTGTAATGAATTAACCTCAGGCTGAAGCAAAAGTAAATTCACGTTTGTACAGTAGAACACAGAATAAGAAACACTCTCATGCACAATTGTTATTTATCTAAATTCCTTTTTGCTTATTAGTAGTTTTGTTGAACTGGATCATCAAAGGTCAGCAGCAAAGACAATATTTAATAAAATGGGATTCGATACATTTGTGTTGTTTAATATTTAATTATTGCCGGTTTGCGTCATATTTTTTTTGCATTTCACTGTTTTAATTCATTTGATGAATACTAACTCTGTTTTTGTGAGCGGGATGAATTAATGCACATTCACATTTAGTCTAGAACTACAGTAACATGTTCACACAGTGCACACAACTCC
The DNA here is from genome assembly GCA_018155175.1 of Sinocyclocheilus anophthalmus. NCBI lineage: Eukaryota > Metazoa > Chordata > Actinopteri > Cypriniformes > Cyprinidae > Sinocyclocheilus > Sinocyclocheilus anophthalmus. The sequence continues at coordinate 682,422 of JADLZN010011236.1, forward strand.
TCTGTAGGCCTACTCCCGATTTCTCCCGATATGGGGACAGGAGAGCTGTCAGTCAGTAAATGGGAAAACAAAGTAACTGGTGTTTCTTTTTTGAAAAAGTAATTCAGATATTTTCTTGTAAATTAAAAATTAATGTGTTACTTTACTAGTTACTTGACAAAAGTAATCAGATTACATAACTCACGTTACTTGTAATATATTACCCCCAAAACTGCTCATAAAAAAATCTTTGTGACATCTGATGGGGCGGTGTTGAAAAATTTGGCATTTCTTTCACAAAACCAATGGAGTTCATGTAGTAGCCATTTTATTATTTTCTGTTGATGCTAGATGCCAATGGAACCTGCTTCAGGAGAATACAATTATCTAAGTATTTCAAATAATTTCCTCAGAAATTGGTGCTGACATATCATGGTTGTGGCACAGGAAATATTAACATTAGGTTTTAAAATATTCTACAACTATAAAACTTAGCAGAGCCTGTCTGACACTGATGTACTCTGCAGAGGTGAACTGTGGCAAGGGAGTGACAGCTGCCCCTGATATTCCCTGATTTTATTACATTTTATGTCTTATTAATGTCTGACGGTGTTGACAAAAAGTGTGGACGCAACTTTAAAATCTTATGAAACATGCATGTGTCATTAAAAAACAACCTTGCTTTGATAGGAGATATTATTAAGTGTTGCTTTTGATAAAACAAGCTTTTTTTCATCATGAAAATTTTTTTTTTATCCATTTTATTGCATATGAATGATTGAACCCTTCTCTGTGGACACAGCGTTTTAGATGTAGTGAGAGGACATTAAGAAACACAGATTTGGTATAATAATGAGAAAATTAAATTGAAGGTGATAATTGTGTTAAATACATTCTATTATTAAGCCCTCATGACATTTTAAAATTGAAAATATTTTTATTTTTTAAACGTAATAGCAATTACCCTTGCTGGACCTGTTTTGTCCCATGTCTCAAGAATGACTGATTTTCTTCAATGGAGAAATAGATGGGGAAATGCATCGCTTAACCGATTGTAAATCAGTTTTTTTTCCCCATTAAGAGCTTATGGTTATACTTTATGAACACAAAAACAAACCCAGCACAAGTTGTGAAAGAGAGAAATTAAAGAATCAAATGTGAAGCTGGAGGAAATCTATACTTTATTGTTTTTGTGTATTTTTCACACACCTTGTTGGTTTCTTCAAGTTGCATCAGAAAAGCCCTCTCAAGAATAGCCTACTGGAGGACTTTGGAACAACTTGAGGGTCAGTAGATGATTGGTTCTTTAAAATACAAAAAAAGTTCTTACGACATGCAGATCTAAAATGCTACACGGTGTTACATTGCTGTAGAACTGCAGATTATAGATGAGCCATGAGGCATGAGCAGATGTGAACATGTGTTTATATCTTCACAGACACATTTATGTGGTTGAGTATAAATGTAATGTGCACACAGCAGTCTGATCAAGACACTAATGCAAAGTAAAGTTTAATTGCACTCGGTGTCTGTGCAGTCTGAGTGGTTATGTCCATCATTACCATGTTGACCAAATAACCTTTACTTTTACATGAAGATAACAATAGTAATTTATTACACATACAACAGCCTAATATATCCCTAAAATCATTGTAGAGGGGATTTAGGTTAGAACAGAGTTAAGACCGACTTTTCAGCAAAGGTAATATGTAATTTTACATATATAGCCTATAAAATTTACAGTATTCACATATTTATATTATGTGGGTTTAGGGCACTTTTCAGATGGTTAGTCTGGGAAAACAGATACAATAACTGAAGACCAGCTTGCTTAGGCTTAGAGACCAGTTAGTCCCAGATTTTTTTTATGTTTTTGAAATAAGTCTCTTATGTTCACCAAAGATGCATTTTCTATCAATGTAACAATAAAACAGTCATACTGCAATATTCTTACAATTTACATACAGTTTCTATTTTACATATATGTTTAAAATGTATATAATCCTGTTAGTAAAGGCTAAAATACGCTGCCTTCCGAGTCACATGATTCTTCAGAAATCCATTCTAATACATGTTGATATTCGATTCTAAGAACCATTACTTTTTATCAATTTTGATAACATCTGATGCTGCCTTATTATTTTTGTTGAAAGGTGAACGTTTTTCAGAATTCTTTGATGAATAGAAGTTTAAAGAACAAGGTTCAGAATATTATGATTATATTCTGAAATTCCTCATCTGCATAACATAAGTCTGTGTTTGCTGACATTGCAGGCCTTTCCAAACGAGTGATTGTATCGAGTCAAGTAAACTTCTACAGAATCTTTGAATGGGGACCGTTACTGTAGTGTTATTTATGTCTGTATGTACACACGAGTGCTTTTATGTGTGTTTGGTGGCAGGGCTCTCAGCGAACAGTCCCCTACTGTTCTGAGTGAAAGGGTAATTGACTGTGAATGACTCTGGCTTTAATAAACACCTGCTTGCTCTGTTACCTGTGTTGCATCAGTGCGCCTCTTCTAGGCTCTCCAAGCTGCCATTTATAGAAAAACTCCTGAAGAGCCTCAGGCTCTCTCCCTAGCTCATTAATCAGTATCCGCAGTGGACATAAAGTCATTTACTTTTGACAAGCCCCCAGTGTGTGCTATGTGATAGCAGGCCTGGCATAACAGTGTTAATTGGTAATTTGCTGGAATATCCATACGATGAAGTGCAGAGGACAGAGGCCACGGCTAAGACCCAACGTCTAAGGTGCTATTAGGTTTGAAAGAAGTCAAATGGTGCCGTTTAAACAGCAAATGTCACATTTGAAGGCTACAAACTCACACACACAACCTTAAACATGTATACGTGCAGCTCTTACAGACGATTACCATGGTAACTGCCAAAACACCACAGGAACTGCAATTTCTGCCGTAAACTCACATCAGTGGTTGCTGCGTCAGGCTCTAAAAACATATTTTATAGAACTGTTTTTGCCCAAACAATAAAAGTTAATGGGGTCCAAACAGCCACACTGAACCACACATACTTTTATTGCATGGACCATCCATCCATAAATAAATAAATAATCAATCTTATATAATTGTTATTTTATATCTTCTTTTATGTTCCACAGCATATGGTCTACAGGTTTGAAATGGCAAATTATGACAAGAATTTAATAGTAACAAAAGTAACATGTTTCATAAACATTTTCAATCATTCAACTTTTTTAGCCTATTTTTACATTTCTGTTCTGATTTCTATTTAGGTTTAAAATAGTTGAAACCGCAACACACATTAAATATACATTTCTTTAAAAGGTTTACAATTGCTTTAATAATTTAAAGCAATTTTTAAAAATGATGTAACTGTTTTAATTATTTAGATTGCATTATTTAATTTTTTTAAAAACATTCCTAGCAACCACCTACAGGTTCGAATTTTTATTTTATTAATTTAATTTAATTTAATGATTTTATCTTATTATTTTGACAGTGGTGGTGCCAAGTTAACACGTCCTTACTCAAGTTAAAATAACTAACTAACTATACTATAGTAGTCAACATTTGAAGTGGTTCAAAAAAGTTCATCAAAGTTGTCCTAAGACAAGAACGCATTTTGGTATTAGGTTTTAGGACAACTTTGTTGGTTTTGATCCAATTCAAATGTTAACTAGTGTATTTTGCTAAAAATTAAGGATATAGTACATAGTACATAAGTGGGAAATTCACATTCATGATGAGTCTTTATCAAAATATTAAACGTAATATTTTTATATATTTTTTTTTTAAAGTGCCACAAATGTATTTATGACATTTTGATGGATGCAAGTGCTTCCTTTTTAATGGATTCACCTTGCTATATAAAGATAGAGAGAGCGAATTTGCCCATCAACACGTTTGTCTACCAGCTCAGTGTCTCACGGCTGGAACTGAGAGAGAGAAAAGAGAGGTAGACAGAAGGAGAGCAGAGCAGCAGAGAGACAGAAAAAGAGAGTATGTCAACTTTAGAATTCCACTAGATTCACCACACTGCCAAACTCAACACCCTCAGGGTGACAGGCGGGAGAGAGAGAGAGAGGGAGAGGAATGGCAATGATGGAGAGACACAGTAAGATGTGGTGCTTATCAACACAAAAGACAACAAAACTGAACAAGCCCGCAATAGCTGTGTCATACTTAGAATAACAATACAGTGTTTGGCAATTTCCCTCTGTGCTTTCATTGCTTGCAGTCAAGATTACATTCGAAAAATATTTCAAGCCAGATTTTTCAATTTCGTTTGTACCGGTACAATATGAATACATTCAGCACCCCCAGGTTTCATTCTTGCATTGTGGAAATGCAGAATATATTTCTGCACATTAATGCAAAGGGCATTTTCTCCTGTAAAGATGAACAATCACAGATTTATTCATAGCGCTATTCACAATTGAAGATATAATAAACTCTTGCTCTCTTTCTGTCTGTGTCTCGCTTTGTTTACTTACATTATACTGCATACTAAATGTGTTTACTTACTTTCAAGTAAATACTGTAGTAACAAAAAAAAGTTTAAAAGATTAGTTTTGAGACCTACTATAATGTAATATTTCCTTGTCACCAGAAGACTTTGGGTAATATAGCTTGAAAGCATGCATGTAATTCCTAACAGATATTGACTAAAAGCCTCAAATCCAACTTGAATTAAATGAACCAATGGAACTGGTATACAGATATGCGTGCTATGAAGATATGAAACACAGTAACAGTGTTGGACAGGGTAACAATGAAATCAGTAGAACAGACCACTGCAGTTTTTCAACATTTCCTGATAAGGGTGTAACGCTACATTTATATGTAAACAAAAATTTGTGAAGGCTGCTAAAACTGACATCCGAATCATGGTCTAACATGAGCCCACTGTGCCATTCGACAAATCACCGAATCCTTTGCTGCCCCAAGGGGGGCTATTCATACAGGCAGAGAACTGTCACTATGGCAATAACACCATCTGTTACAGCGGAAAATGAATACCTTGAGCTATTTCTCAACTTCAATATCTCCTATATTGACTTTATTTATTGACTTTATTAAAACAAATATTACAAATACAAATATCATATAGTGACCACCAATTAAATATATGGTGTGTAGTGGATGAAGTATCAAGGCAAAGTGTAATGGACAAATTACCTGGATTCAAATATTGAAACATTTTTCGCCACATAGTGTATTGAAGAGGAGCAATGTGTTTGCTTCTGAAAGCATTCAGGTTGATATTCAGCTCTTGCAGAGGCGATCTGGAATCATGGAGACATCAAGGTTTTAATAATAAAGATATTAAATGTTTTATAGAGATAAGTACAAATGTTCATTTTTATCATGAATAACTAACACACTTAGTTTAGCATTTTTTATTATCAAATAGTGGAATAAAATAGTTAACTAGTTCCATAGTGTGTACACTCTAATACATGCTGGGTTGTTTCAACCCAATGTTAGGTCAAATATGGACTAACCCAACCGTCGGGTTACATTTTTACATTCAATTTTTAACCCAAAAATTGGGTTAGTCCATAATTGACCCAAAGTTGGGTTGAAACAACCCAGCATTTTTTTAGAGTGTACTATGGTACCGACACTTTGAGTGGTACAGACTACAATTAAACAGTCGTACAAGGAACATTATTAGATATCTATACAGTGGTAAATAATAATAATAATAATAAAAATAGGT